>JACMIF010004031.1:0-13167 GCA_014805445.1 Diplogasteroides magnus | reverse complement strand
TTTTTCATCAAACTTCTAGAGAACGCACAGCCCTTGGCGGTCACTTTAGAAAACCAGTGATGATTTCTAAAAACATTAAAAATTATTTTTAAGAGAATACCAACGGGCTTTGTAAATGTACGTTCTATAACGCTTTTGGCAGCCAAAAAACCCTAAAATGACGCTTTTTTCAGAAGGCCGATTTTGCATTTTTCGCTCTAACTTCCTTCAAACCGGGTGATACCCAATGAGTTATTCTGAGATACAAACTAGGAGGCAACCCACACATCATCCACCACTAGTCATGTTTCACGGTTTTCTCATCTATTAGCCAGAACAAGCGAAACGTACAAAATAACGCAGTGGTATTCAAGCATTGGCCACGCATATGAGCGAGAGTGCATTCGATAGGCAATCAAAATCGTAAGAGAATACCAAGGGTTCTTTTGGAAATATTTCCTGGCTGCTAAATGACGAGCATGAAAAATGAACGACTGCCTTTTTCCACTGGTTTCGAAACAGTCACGTGACAAGGCGAGAGTGTCAGAGAAGCAGAGACATCGGATGACAGAGACGCTTAAAGGGCCAGTTGTACTGGCTGTGCGGCCATTAACGGGCATTTCGCAATACTCTCTCCCGGCGTCTCTCGTCGTCTCGCCGCTCTCTCGTTTTACACACTCTCTCACCCTCCCCCTCGCCTCCGATGCACTCTCGGACTTTGCAGGGTTGCATATTAAAGCCATCGGAGAGTTTCTAAAATAACGCTCTATAGCGCTATGCGCATGATTGTCAGCTACACAATGAGCACACGCATGCTAGTGAGCCCTTAGCGGGAACAGAGGAGATATTCGTTTTGTGTTCCTGCGCCTAAACGAGGCAGTCACATGAGACATGTTGTATTCAGGCATACGTAGAATTACAGTGGACATATGCATGAATTTTTTGGCGAATATCTGATGCGTCCCCATAAAGTAGTGGCGAAAAAACAAAAAAAATTTTTTGCAAAAAGTCATGTTTTTCGACCGCCAAAAATTTCTGAATCCGAAATTGAAACAAACCTCTCTATAGCAGTGAAGGTGGATAAGGCCCCCGATACAGGAAAAATGGTCATACAGACCCCGGACATCTGCCCGAAGACAAGATAATTTCTGAATCTCACCCATTTCAGTGCATTTGAGACAGTTCATGTGATCCCAGGAGCTGTGCCACGGTAGGTTCGAGGGTCAGAGTGTACACATACAGAGTTGTATTGTACCGTAATACCATTTTCATGTCCCATCAACTCTGTATCAGAGATGGAGAAATTCACGAATCTTGAAAATCTTGCAGAAAGCAAGATGCGCAGGCAAGTTACACTCTACAGTATGCTACCGTACTCTGGTCACCAAATCCGGAACCCATGGATTTAAAATGTTGTTATTCTTGCTCTCCGAGGTCTGCTCTATCTCATGACACTCCTACCACGAATGTCCGATATCGTATACCAACGTGGTAGACTACTGAATGAAAGAGATTGCAGTGAGACACTGCATTGGACGAGATTTCATTATCCACAGGCATTCTCTTCGAGACCCAATATAATAACGGAGTATCCTACAGTCAAGCACTGCCTCTGTACTTTATCATATCCATAAACCAACACTTTCATATCCGCGAGCGTGAAGCCAAAGAATCAGCACCAGCAGAAATTTTCCCACAAACCCGGCCCATGTGTGACGCAAATCAGCATGACCCTATATAAGGCTTCTCGCTCCGCCCACTGATAGCTACAGTAAGTCCAATCGGGGCGCATGCTGGGACACCGTGCTAACAAAGGGGGCGGGGCCCTCTCGTGACCGGCTGTGATAATGGACCTACAGTACGTTTTTCAAGTACGACTGAGACTTTCTCATTATGTCAAGCGGACTTCAGTAGGTCATTTCAATTTTTTCAAAATTTTACGCTTGCGGTCCGGTTGCCGGTTCAGATTTCCCTGTTATCTCTTATAAAGTAGTGATCTCTAACAAGTCTCTAACCGGCAACAGACCGACAGTCTGACTGTTCGTGTTCGTCATTAAATGTTCACTCAGTTTTGTGTATGAGCATTTTTTTGGGAGATCTCATTCGCAAAGGTTGCGATCAAACAGCTAACGCCAAAAATCAAATCACTGAATTTTATACCTACTGGTTAATTTCCGTGATTAGTAGCTGTTCTAAAAGTTGCTTATTCGTTAATATCTATAACTTTAATGGTTATTAATAAAAATAATTATTTAATGGTATTCTTTAAGGATTTTTATTAAAACGTCCATTGCCAAAAACATAGATCGGCAGTATGAAGGTGAGGCAATTTTCTGGAAGCTTGCGTGTTTTTCCTTAGGTTGTAATACATGATATTAAGACCGACACGCTTTCGCTGCTTCCTCGGATATTGATGCAGACAAGCATTCGATGGAACTGCCCCTGGCATCGAAACAGCTTCCGTCCTTGCATCTTTCCCTTCAAGATGCACGAAAAACTGCGTAAAGATACTGTGGAAGCGAGAACTCAGACAAGAGGAGGAAGGATGATGCTTATGCGAAGAGTTCTCAGAGAGCAACCATTCCTGGGATATCTCACTACCCCTCCACTCAAGCAAAGACAAACGTGATTTCTCAACGCACTTTATTCTGTATGGCACAACATGTGTGATAAAGAAGACAATTAGCGAATTTTTCATTGACGTTTCCTCAATCCAGAGTAATAATTTTTGCCCTCTTCGGCTGTGGCCTCTCTGTAGAGCTCCTAAAATAACCAAATTTAACCGATATGAAGTTTTCACTAGATAAATTTAGTGACTCCCTTACGCCCAAGCGCGAATGAAAAGAGATAAAGAAGCGCGAAGACGTTCATTTCATGTGGTGTGATAGGGCTGTCCAAAGACTATTTTGGGTCGACAGACCTTGCTTCCCAGTGAAAATATATTTATAAAAATGAGTCCCTTAAATTCTGCTCAAGCATGGACTCTAGTATTTTTGTAGGTCACTGTAGTATATTGAAGAATTATGGTAGGACTAAAGTATTAAGGACTGTAGCAGGATAAAATACTACAGTAACCAACAGTATACTAGTCCGGGCTTCAGCAGCACCTAAAAAAATCCTGACATCAATACCAAATTTCGTTTGCCACCAAAGAATGCAACCCCATTATACATACACATTTTAAACAAATTGAAGAACTAATGAAAACTAACCGGGGCGATTCATCACCAGAGCGATTGATAGAACTTGGAGTCTTGGCCGCTTTGTCTTTAGAGAAGAATTTATGAAGAGACGGAGTCCTGGGTTTTGGGGATTTGAGAACAGGAGGAGCAGGAGGGATTGTGGCAGCAAGCAAGATATTCTGCTTCCTCTTGCCCTTTGACTTCTTCTCCACTTTTTGAGGTGTCACTTCAATCTCGGGAATGACAGACAATACATTTCCCCATTGAGAAAGTGAAATGCGTAGAAATGAACAGTATCCCTCAAGCGATGAAATGGCAACAAGACTTCCATCTTCACTCCATGATGCATCACTCAAATTGGCATAGTGCATATTCTCAACATATGCAATTGGGAAAGGGTGTTGGGAGTCATAGAAGATGACACTGTTGTCAGTCAGAGCCAACCACAGTACTCGATGAGGCAGTCTGATATATATCCAATTGAAGAATAACAAAAATGACAATGTACCCAGAGTAATTGTGAGGACTTTCCTTATCTAACTCGAGCAGAATAGGACACATTCGGATGAGGAACGAAACTTTGGGGCAAGGGACGATCCATGACGGGCGATCCCTAATCAGTCAATATAAGACATCGTCTCAACACTATACAAAACCTAATCATATTTAATCAATTAATATTCAGGGGCCGTGCGCATGGAAATCTATTCCTTGGAAAAGGTACACACAGCCCCAGGAATGAAAAGTACGTCATGTATAATATAAAAAAAACGTACTTTTCAAGAAATTGATCCCTGCGGTAGATAAGATTTCCATAAATGTTTCTATCGGCAGATTCAATGTGACCACCTGAATTGTACGTAATAATGAGGGAAGAACGACTAATAAATGGTAATTGACATGGTAAAACGATAAGCTGTCCACATGGAGAGAAGGATGGAACTCGCTTGAATGAAAACATTTGATCGTCGTGCAAGATTTTGTAGGCCTGCAATTCACTTTCATCTATATTGTGTCATTTTGAGTGAAACCTTTGGTTGAATAGTGTGTCCACTGATAGTAAGGGCCGGTAGATCCACTCCATACAACATCTTCAACTTTGTTCCTTTTTTAGAATCTATTATTTCCATTCTTCGATCAGTAGACATTGTGATAATCCATTTGCCTGCGGGATCCCATGCCACTCCATTTGGGAATTCTCGCAAGTTATACACAGACAAAATACGCTTGCCTTAATTCCAATTGGTTGAAAGGATCTCTTAGTAAGAGACCTGATGGTACTTCGTGTACTAGGAGATTATTGTCTCGTCCCACACTGGCAATCTTTCCTCCTCTTTTATCCCAAGCAACACAAGTCACATCACTATCATGATGAATAACCTTCTGTCTTATCCAGTTTTCCTTAACCCATTCAGTTATATCAAAGCTATCATAGTTGTATGCCTTGTTGGGAGGTAGATTAGGGTCTTCGGGTGGACCAGGTGGCGTATCACTGAGACTCCATAAGACGAGTCGACCATCACTGTCTCCAGAAGCGAGAAATTTAACTCAAGAAGAACAGTTGCAGCTGGTTAATGGAAATGAACTGACCCTCAGGATTGGGAGAAAACTGCAACGTGTTGATCGATTGATTATGTCCTCGAAGATCAGCGATAAAACTAACAATTAGCTGCATTGTGGGAGCATCCTCATACAGTTTGCAGAACATGAGTTCCCAAATTCGAACCTATCAAAACATAAAATATATCATTACTAACACTACTTCAAACCTCCTTAAGCATACTACATGTGGCAATATGATATTTAATCTTGCCTTCTTCACATTTGGGATGAATATTCACACTGAGCAGTCCTTCTCTGTCGTGCCAGAAAATTTCCGGCAAAAAATGCTCCATCCTGCAAAGCATTAAGATAGTTACAATCGCCTTTATCACAAAATGATGAATAGTATATTTGATGAAATATTGGTCACATGCCAATACCGGCCACATCGTGGTTAGAAAGGTAATTCAGACAGTTGTCCAAAAATTCAATGCGACAGATTTTTCTTCATAAAGCATAATAGCGAATTCAAGGTGGTGCAACATGCCGAAATATGATGAGGGAGATTGAGGGAAAGTGAGAGAAGATTAAAAGAAGATTGTTATATGCATATTAGGTGCCTATGATGACCATTTAGTTAAGATAAACATAGCTTTAGATGAGGTCTCTGCGAGATAGAGATCTATGATAATTTTTGAAAAGGTAGCAAAACTTTTCTCATGAATTTTTTGGCCGTTCCGACAAAATATTTGCTTCTTCACATGTTGTATGAAAAAGACGATTGGCGGACGAGTGCGAATAAAAGTAATGCAGCCCACTCCCCAGATTCTTTCCCCATAAATATTATTATCATGGGAAAAAATATGGAAGCAGTGACAAATTTTTCGCAATAATTGACAAAAATTACCACTTCTGTCCATGTATGTTCAAGGATCTACCAGTTCATAAAGAAGCTGTAAAAGTACGTGAGTCCGCTTGGTTTTTGTGCTATAAAACTATGGGTGGCCGACAAAATATACTTTAAAAATGACAAAACACCTTGTGCAAACTGACGAATTTTCCTATTTTTGCGCTTGTTTTCTACGTGTTATTGCCAAAAAAATTTTGCCTGGCCCAAATGTACGTGTCGCCGCATAACGCGGCTGGCCGGTGAACCTAGCACAGGTATAGGAAACTAATTATGCTTCTTTACAAAAATTTGAAAGATCTATATTTGTCAGGTATTGAAAACGACCCTTGGTCAGGGTCGCGATGAATCTAAATAGATAAATAGCTCGGAACCAGGAATAAGCGCTGAAGTAATGAGGCAAACGGTTTTTAGCGAAAATATAAATATATATAAAAAAACATTTTTTTGTTGAGCTTCCCGCGCTTCGGCACCGTAACCCAATTGAATCAGTTAGCGATAGCTTATTGCCAACTAACTATTTTAATATTGGTCACAGCAGAGTATTCTTTCGCTCAAGAATTTTATGGCAACAAGATGCATGATTTTAGCTGTTTATTAAGATATATACGTGTATGAGTTGGGCTGTCAGTGACAGTCTGTAGCAACACCATATAAGAATTAATGTAAATTAAGTAATACTTTATCACCCATCCGTAAATCTCATAAACATAATATGTTATGGAATAACTGCGGTTATTTGTTAACCGTGATGATACATTCTCTTTCGAAACCTGCTTTGGCGGAGCTATTCCATGCGACTTCTCAATCTGAAAGATTAATAAATGATGCTTCGCAAATCTCTTTTTGTACACTGCCTGTCCGAACACATTGTAAAGTAAACAAATACTAGACTAGCGTGCAAAAGGTGAAAACAGTTCGTCTTGAGTGTTAAAAGAGAAATGTGAAGATGGAATGGAAAGTGAGACAAACCCTTCTGGCAAGGCTTTGTAGTGTCACTGAGAAAAGGTCGCGTCCATCGAACAGATCGACCTAATATCTATTATATTAGAATGTGAAAGTGCCAAACTGACAGATTGGACTGTTTCCGCATCACGAACCCCCAAAATGCAAGCCCCGTTACAAAATTGGTTGATATTTTCCATACAGTTAAAATTGGAAATGGGCTTCATAATCTTTTTGATCTTCCCCGCAACAATAGCATTAATCAGCCTGAACAGGCTACAATAGATGATAAAATAGTGGTTGTTTATACTTGCAAAGGATCTGTCCATCTCGGAAGATCAATCTATCTCCATTAGTTTCAATTTTCTCGTTGATCAGACCTACAATCCTCTCATTATCCTTTTACCTTCAATCCATTGCAGTAGATAATACCTACTGCAATTATGAAGCCTCGTCCTGATTAAACTTGTTTGATTGCTAGTAAAGAATAGCCCCAGCAATGCCACCCCATCGAGGTCGATCGATGATAGTCTTGGCTCATGACTCAACATTAGGGTGGCGCGAATGGGAGGGTTCCCGGGATCCCATTCATGAACGAATAAGACCGCGCTCATCCCGAGGAAGAGCGAAAAATGAAGAAGAATGAATGAGATCCCAAACATCAATGAGATTTCATTCTTTTTCATGTTTATCACAGCGCTTCTGAGAGACCACAATCACTATTGTTGAAAATTACTTCCCATGTCCATATCTAATGGAAGTAGAAATAGCAAACAAAAATGAGGACTCTGGAATCGATCCTGCAAGGCATCCTCCTCTACATTCAGCTCCGCTTTCTCATTGTCAGAAGATCTGTGTTATGAATAAAGTAATCAAGTAATCAGTTCAAAAAAGGTCATCGATAAATTTGAGCAGCTGTTAGAAATGTTCATTACAAAAAGAAAAAGCTTTCCAGTGATGATCGAAGAATGGGATCCTATTGATGATTGGGATCCCATTCATCCCTCTTCATTTTTCGTTCTTCCCGGGAAGAGCGCGGCCGTGTTCATTCGTGAATGCGTCTCCCAAGCGCCAACCGCGCCACCCTACTCTACATCCATCTCATATATCCCTTCTTATATTGTCAAGTCAAGTGGGAGTTTGTTTTAGTCAACTGTTTATCCTTGCAACAAGAATTGTTAGGGAGCGGATAGTGGAAGGAGACATGAAGTGATGAAGGAAGGAGCAAGAAGAGAAATAGGAGGCAACATGTGGGCGGGACCATTGAGGGATTGGAGTGAAGGAATAGATGATGGAGGAAGAGAAGGAGTAGGTTGAGGAAGAGATTGAACACCACGGAATGAAGACAATCGACGACGAATACATGAAGATAATGAAGAGTTTGACATGATCGACAAGCTCTGCAAACAAACCAATTAGTGTATTCGTAATTAAAAGACCGACACGAGATGTGCAGAGAAAGAAATGGGAGAACAAAACTAACCGTGTCTGAGTGGACGATCAGCAATGAGAATGAATGTCCGTTACGGAAGGGAAAGGCTTCTCTGATAGGAAGAGATGATGAAATCATCTCGGAGGGACGACCGGACTCTTTGTCCAGAAGAACAACTTAACTCATATATGATTACTGTATTGAATGAGTCAATACTATTTGTGTCCTTCCATGCAACAGGAATGGGCACAGTAGTAACATTCCACGGTTGGAGAACTTTCCATTTGAGAGTAAGCGTTGATGCAGACCAGCACCACACTCCCTGTACCAAATTAGTGTGGATGAGTGTTGATAATTGATTACCTTATCAGAAGATGCAATGAGTCCTTCTCCTGACCATTGTACATTGTTCACTGATCCATCAACCAACATAACATCTCGCACACTCATCTACAATGTCTCATTCAATCATTCTTCATTTGTGTATTGTACATTATTCACTCTGACAACAACAATAGCATCCCTTTGTGAAGTGGCCACGAATGATGCAGCCCATTCATCCACACAATTGATTGAAGATGTACTTCTGAAGAGAGAATGAAAGAATGAATGATTGATAGATGATACCTGCATACTGCACCCTTCCATGAGAAGTCCTTTGATGGATCCATATGGAATTGTTGTGAAGTCTTCTGTAGAACACAACTTCTTCCATTACAATCAGTCAGGATAAAGAGATCATGACGAGATGAAGTGTCGTATGAGGAAATGAACGACATTTGACAAGTGATCATCTATACAAACGATATCTTTCATATTGTATGGTAATGAACCTGAGAATGTTCTAATATAAGAAGAGTGTTTTGATTGTCATCTCTTCTCCACACACGAATACGATTTCTATTCGTCCTTTTAACAGATTCTTCTTCCACAGTAGCAACATATTGAGATGTCAAGAGGGCTTTGGTGACAGAATAGAATTCTTGTGTCACTTTGTAGATGGGCAAATCACGGTCAACTCCGTTATCCAAACTGATATCAGCCTGTTAATACACGATTAAATATCGAAAAATGGTGGTATGAATACGAGGAAGGGCGAAGTGGAGGATGCAGGATGGAACCATTGGAGACATCCTTCTCTTCCTTCCATTACAATCATATCTGGATTAAGAGGATCTCGAACCATAAGAATATCATCCTTCCTTCTAAAAGATTTTTTTTTAAATCAAGATACAATTGAAGCATCCCTTGAGGAGTTTTACGGTCACTATATATTTAGTTAATAATTATAGTTTTATAGGTTTCACAATCTTCTGTTCAACAAATCAAAAGTAACCTGGTAGGCCTCGATATGACGGGAATGTTCGATTGGACAGCCATGGCAGATGGATCCACCAATACAATTGAATTGTCTTCTGTAAAGAAATAATAATGGTTGTTATATAAATGAAAGTGAACCGAGAAGTAGTGCAAGATGGGTAGATTTAGGAGATAGTGTCAGACGAGAAACAGGTGCACCCATTCGAGGTAACATTGAAGGGGCACCCTGTCCCAACTTCCATTTACACACAAGTCGTTCACCACCAGCAGAAAAGAGTCCACCAAAAGGAGAAAGAGCAAGACAAGGAGCACTTTTGTGCCAATGAACAGATTGAGTACAACGAGAGATCCCTTGTGAGAGTACATCTGACCTTAACAACACAACGACATTATGCAATCGTTACATTGTCATCATACCAAATGAATACTCGTCCAATGGAAAGTGATGCGGCTACAGTCTCTCCTTGTACATCAACAACTTCGAATACATTGAGTCCGTTTCGTTCTCCCAGTGCTTCGACTATCAATCGATTTTCGTAGTCACTCTGTTGTACTCTGCGAATAATACCAATTAAATATTCTTTTAATTTGCAACAACCCACTTAGCGTGCTTATCACGAGCTTGTGTACGTAGTTTGTTTCCACAACAAACGGCAATCAACGAAGAGGAGACAGATACTCCCTTTTCATCTATTTCTGCCCCTACTGCACATAACTTTTCCAGTTTTCCATCCTCTCTAAAATGAAATAAATGAAGAATACAGCATTAAATATTATCTATGATTGTTTTTTTAAAAATAATGATTCCCGAAGTTCTCGATGTTTATTGCAACTTTGGATAAAGTGGGTTTCCGCACAGACACTTCCGCACAAGATCCCCTAAGATTGATCAAAACATGGACAACCTATAGTGATTTCGAATCGTTTCGACAAAATAAGCATCTTTTGCTCAGGAACATTTTTCATGAAAATGAATACTGGCTGAGTTATGGGCTTGTGCGGAAGTGTCTGTGCGGAAATGTCCTACTCCCGAACTATCAAAGAAGACGTAAATGGTTCAATGGCAGCAAGCCCAAACTGAAACCAAAACGCACAAAAGGCGCAGTGAATGTTTCCGGGATATCCTAGCTACAGCGTCCCAAAGTGATTTAGTCGCAGTAAGAGAAGTTGCCGTAGTTAGTGAAAAAAGTGCTAAGCGTAAGGCACTTTTAGGTGTCAATGTTACGCTATATTTCTTTTCTTTTCAAAGCAATAAATACGCCAAGAACATTTAATAGATAAAATGGGAGGGGAAAATCACGTATCATTTCCGTACAATGTTTCGCTCCCAGACAAAGGATAGTAAAATAGAATTGGATATACCTAAGGAGCGACAATGCTTGTCCTTTCTTTCCTTCTTCAACGAGAGCTATGACTTCTTCCCCTTCCAGGCCAATGTATGTAATCTTAAATAACACCATAAACACAATTGCAATTGCTGAAAGTTAGGGGTTATGTAGAACCTATTTGCGCATACAATGGAAAAGATACTTTTTGCATTGTGGTATATACGAGTTAGAGTTATATACTGATTACGATAGGTTACCGTAAGTGGGTTACGATAGTCGAGGATGGGCGGGAAGCGATGGCGAAGCCACCTTCGCACTTATAGTGGTCATTCTGGTTTCATTTTTATACTAAATTGGTCGAACATCGGTTCGTAGTTCACATATAGAAATGGACCACAAAAAGTGGGATCAAGTCATTTGCGCACAGCTCATTTGCGCACAACTCGGTTTCGCCCCTTAGGGATGATTTTCAAGCGGATAAAGTATATGGATTCGGAATCGTCTCGACGAGATAAGCAACTTTACTGTTGGGAGCGAATCATGAAAATCACAACTGACAGAGCTACGGTCCTGTGCGCAAATGAGCTGTGCGCAAATGAGTTGTGCGCAAATGAGCTGTGCGCAAATGAGCCTGTGCGCAAATGACGCATTTCCACTGTGTGCGCAAATGACTTGATCCCCAAAAAGTGCGTTGTGGCTTGATCTTTGCCTGATTTTCGCTCTTTCCGTTTTAATGAGCCTTACCAGAAGCGACCGTAAATGGCAGTGAGCGGTGCTCTTACGGAATCACCCCGATTTGCGCAGACAATGCAAAAAAAGACATTTAGGCCCCTAACGCTGCCAGTTTTGATTTTCATGAGTCGGTTCGAACGGGAAAGTTGCTTATCTCATAGAGACCATTCAGAATTAATACATCTTATCCATATTCGCAATTATCCCGGCGCCTAACTGTGTTGTGTGCAAATGAGTACTGATTTTATTGGTTACATACATAATGAACGACAAGAATATTCCCCAGGCGGCTATTTCCCCGACTGTCAGAATCATGCAAGTTCCCCGACAGTCATTTTTCCCCGACCGGCTAGTTCCCCGACAAGATTTTCCCCTACTTCACTGAAGTATGGCAGCATGATCAAACTGTGTATTTTTTCGGGGGGAAATACATGTCGGGGAACGGGCCGGTTGGGGAATTATTACGTTCGGGGAAAATACAAGTGTCCATTTTATTCCTAGCGGTCGTCTCTCACTTCGCAGAGACGACTGCTAGGAATGAAGGTCAGCGACTAGGAGGTCATCGGCTGTCAATAATTACCCGCAAGCGACACCCTAGCTGATCCCGATCAACCACCAAGCATCATATCACCTCTGTTTATATTGTATTTTCTAGAGAGAAAAGACAATATAAACTTTCGTTCTAACGAATCGTTTTAAAGTTATTTATATTTGGAAGAATTTGGGTATTTCGCCTTCTATCACTATATGAAAATGACCTTTCCGTTGATCTTGTATTTGGCGAGAATAGAAGGTTCGGCACCGGAGAGAGACCAAACACACATTTCACCAGTGCTAGTCACAGTTACCACCTGAAATAGAGCTATAATATCACGAAAATATATCAACAATATAGCCTACCTCATCTTCAGTCTTGAAATAAGCTCCAACGAGGATATGAGATTGTTCGACATAAGAAATTCTCTCTCCGGAAGTAACATTGAAGAACAAGCATTCGTTGTTAGAGCAAACCGCAATTATCCTAGAAGAAGAAGATATGTAATGTATAAAATAAATTTAAAAAACCTATTTGATGGGTCGAAAACAATTGAAGAAACATTTGAACAGCGAACAGGTGTCTCCAACCACGTCGAAAACTAAATATGTTTCCATGTGAATCATGCAAGTACCAAACCTTTTGTTTCGTCATGTGTTCTTACTCTTGATAAAGAAATAACAATAACCAAATAACAATGAATCAGACAACAAAAACTTAAACCTGAAATTGACAATTATTTCAAACATAACTATTCGAAAATGGTTTTTAGCTCGAGGATTTCATAAGGAAAATGCTGAAACTACAACATTTCCCCCATAAATCGAAGGTGCTAGTTCGATTCATGAAGAAACTCGCTCTTGAAATGCACGTTCAACTATAAAAATTCAATTAGAAAAACTCCTTCACAGTGAAACGCGAGGACCGGACAATTCCGTATTCCTTCCACTCCGTATTTTAGCAGTCACTACAGTACACTTTTCCACAGCGGTTCAAAAGTTACCCCCCTGCCCGCCACACTGTCGATTGGTCAAAATCGCAAGTAACTATTTTAAAAGTGTTGGTAAAGTCGATGTTAGATATTCTAAAAATAGGAAATAATCTTCTGAATATTCTACCATTTTTAGAGCTAATGTACGCAATCCATCAAAAAGTTATGGGCAAAAGACCGAAATTTCTCGAAATCCACTACCTTCATGGTGTGGCGCCAGTGTGTTTTCTCGAGTCCGTGGTTCGGATCCCGCCTACACCAAATGTTTTTGCAC
>JACMIF010004030.1:0-13167 GCA_014805445.1 Diplogasteroides magnus | reverse complement strand
GTAGCGTGCATTCGTCTGTTGTCTGATTCACGCGGAGCGGTTGTCTGTTGCATGAATGAGACAACCGCTCCTCGTGAATCGGGAATCAGACAACAGACGAATGCACTCTACTCCCGAATTAGAAACCCTACAGGCCTCCAAGCGAGTACTATTCGAATACCAAAGTGCATTATAGCTCCCTAATTTATTTCAAGCGGTTGTCTCTCACAGCGCTCGGAATGAGTTAGAATAAGAGAATGCAATGTGGTATTCGAATAGCATTCATTTTTGGTCCTAACCGCCAGGCATGAAGTACACGGCGGGGAATCGATAGAATCGTCCGATTCCCATTCAGGGCTGGACATTTCTTGTTTCTTGTTTCTTGAAATTTCTTGAATTCTTGGTTTTCTTCAAGAAAAATTTCTTGCGTAAATTTCTTGGTTTTCTGTCAAGAAATTTTCAAGAAATTTTCCAGAATCTTTTAGTTTTCACTGAAGAATTATTCAAAAAATGGGTGCCGAAAATATTTTTTGAGCAACTTAGTTGCATTTTTCGTTCAAACAAGAATTTATTTATAATTGGCCAGTTGCACAACCGAAAATTTAACCCTCAATTGACCATGAATAGCAATTATAAACAAATAATTCAATTGTTCTCTTTGTAAATCGTTTAAAAATTTCTTGAAATTTCTTGATTTCTTGGTCTTTTCTTGGGGTTTTTGCCTGTGTTTCTTGGACCAAGAAAATTTCTTGAAAACTTTTTCTTGACCCAGCCCTGTTCCCATTATCATAGTGTTTCCTAATGTAGTGGGAAACAATGGTTGCAACAATTATACTTTATAAGTTTTCCCCAGTCGAAATGGCAACCAATCATTTCAGCGTTTGATAATAATATTATACAATTGAATTGAATAATATACATATTTATTCTACTCGAAAAGTCTAGGAACAATAAGTACTTTGTAGGGAAGAGGGGATTTGATGAAACCGGTACTTTCCTTCAACTCTGGGGGAATGAGTGTGGGCGATTTGAATGTGAATTGTTGAACGAATGTCGTTAGGAATATGAAGAGTTCCATGCGAGCGAGTGATTCGCCCAGACAGGCTCTCTTTCCCAATGAGAACGGAGTGACTCGAGGGTCCTGCGAATGCATATGTGACGCAAAACAAAAGAAATCACAACTAGGAGTTTTGGAATACATTTTGCATTTTCTCCATCAGTGCTCTTGAGCATGCGCGGTTATCTATCATTCGTCGTAAACCAACTGTTAGCCAATGTGATCATAGAGAAAAGATGCAAGTTGATTCAAAGAGTAAGTTCTTAGCTGATTATCAGAAAAAATTGCCCATTAATCGCACACTAATCATCCGCTCTAGCGCGGAGAGAGTGAGCGAATGAGATAGTCGTAGAGTCTACTAGTAGTCATAACCTTAACCTTGAAAAATTCGGCGCCGTCCGTGATGTGTCTCTCTGGACAGAAGTAGAGGGGCCTTTCAAACTCATTTTCATCATGATGCACCAATTGAAACTCTGGAACGACATCGATGCCCGCGGGAATGTGGTAGCCTAAATGAATCAAGCAGTCGATTTGAGCGAATCACAGTGCAACCTCCAACAGTGGCTTCTCCAAGCGTGTGATGAGTGAAGTTGAATCCGCGTGCGGGGGATTCACTACCGATTCGCAGCACTTCTTGTATCACCGCGCAGCAGTACGGGAGCGCTTTCTGATCTTCCATTCGAATCGACTGCAATACTCCTCTTTTTACCGCCTTCATCTCTCACTAATACATAGTCGACAAAAGCTGTGTTCCCTTCAGGCTAATCTTGTTGCATCGGCGTAAGATCGGCAGTTACAACCCAATAAGTGCCGATCTTACGCCGGAGCGATAGTTCGTTCTATTTCTGTGTGGTGTGCAACCTGTGGTTCGGATTGGTGACCTATAGCGTTTTCGGTGATCTTTAACGCCTTTCCAACACGATTGCTGCAGCAATGTGGCTATCACCTTAGTGCCAACGTTCTCATCGATTTCCTTCTGCATTTTCTTCTGAACTCTTGGATTGTTGATCAGTCGATGGATGGCGAATCGAAGACTGGTGATAGTTGTCTCGAACCCCGCAGTCCACAAGGCATACGATGCCATGATAAGTTGATGACGCGTGAAACTGCCTGCAAACACGAATAGCTGTGAAAGACTAGACCATGGACACTTGCGCCACCACGGTGAAATGGACACTTGAGCAGCGCTTTGATTTGTCCATTTCACCCGTCAAGCATATGTAGTCAGTCGATGGGAATCTACCAGGATCTCGTCCTTCCCTCTTGATCTTCTCCATCTCTTGAAATATTTAGGAAATAAAAAATAAAAATAAAATTAAAAAATGCATCAATACACCCCCGTGTACAGTTGGCCGTTACACTACCTACGGGTTAAGTTTCAGTTCTATAATAGGTATGTTTGAAGATGTGCTCTCTGTGAAGCATAACCCATAATGTAGTCAAACTGCCAATTGTGTCATTTTACCGACGTTTTTGAGTATCTCCAGCACTTCGTCGTTCGCATCGACTTTCTTCTTCAATGCTCCCCCAAGCAAAGAATCCAGTGCAGCTAATAGTTTGGGGTGAATGCTCAGCAGAAGCATGGACGGATGAACGAGAAGTTGCATGACCTGTATAAGTCCATATGCTCTTGATGATTTATAGAAACAACTCACTACGTCAAGATGCTTCTGCACTTGTTGGAACAGTGGATCGCCAAAGGAAACAACGCGACCGAACGCTAGGTCCCAAATCACGTTGGCAACGGCAAACTGAGGATTGATTTGGAATGAGTGGGAATTGGGCAGTGGCTACAAGTGTTGGCTGAGTGGATCGCAAAGTGCATTCTGACGCTGAGACGATCGCGCGATCGAGAGCGCAGAGGGAGCGAATGCACTTTGGGAGTCACTCTGCCAAGACTAGCGGTCACCGTGAAGAATGGACGAAGTTCTACTGGCTGCCCTCCCGTCTCTTTCATTCTCTCAACCGCATCACTCGCGAGTCCAGAGATTGTATCCTGTAGACGAGCACTTCTAAATCCAAGTTCTTTGAGGGAATGAAGAGCGAATCGACGCTGTTCCTGAATTAGAATCACGATGATGAGGGTTTTCAAAAAGAGCGAATTGTTGCACTGGCGCCTGTTGGTAGCATGGTAATGTGTGATTTATTTTCTGAGTACGCTCCTAATCTCTTTTTGACCGACTTTGTTCTCTCTTATGCGTGCTGATTCGCCCTTCTGTTACAAATAGGCGTGATATAGCATATGTCATATTGACGGTTCCGTTAGTATGACTAATAGTCTTTGGATCAGAACCGACTATCCATTATAGCTCGCCCCTGCCCAAACAAGGAGTCATTCCTGTGCGAGTCAGCAATTGGTAGCGGTTCCCGCGAAAAAGATGGCCCGTTGAAACTGCTCGAAGTGCTCGGTTGTAACCCCCTAATTGATTGGCCTAGCAGTGGACCGGAAGGGCCGCTATCCCACTATGCATGATCCCTATCCCCGGAAAAAGCCGACCTTCCACACGTCGTTTTCCTCAAGAGCAAGACCATAGTTTCCACCGAGAAGCAATTTCATGCTCTCAACATCCGAGGGCCTGCCAGCGAATACTTCGCCTTGTTGAATGAGCGACTCACGCAGTGTCTACAATGAATTCGTTGTAATTACAATCAAAACAACGGTTTCCAAATCGGCAGTAAAGTGCATTTCTTGTTCGTCTAATTTCCGCGGAGCGGTTTTCTTGACGTTGGATGGAAAGACCGATACAGTTTACTACCGAATTACTTAGAAATTTGCAACCAAAAGCCCACCTCCTTGTTCGTGATGAATACGGTGGGATTTGGCATCCAGACTGTGAAAACAGGACCATATTTCGCTTTCCATTCTTCAACTTTCTGGAAAGTTGTACACCATCTTCAGCGAAGTTACTTAGTGTTAAACGTTGATACCTTTAACGGTTGCGCTCCAATTGATAGCATGTTACCAATAAGCGGAAATGGTGGAGGTCCGGGTGGAAGGCCCTTGATGCGGTTGATGAAGAGTGCATAAAGGACAATTCCCACAGCGACGGCAGCCGCCACAAGCAGTAACATTGTGAATGGAGGGGAGTCTATGGGGGGGGGGAACACCCACTAGCTGTAGAGAATGATTGGTGTGGCAGAGAAAGCGAGAGAATACGCACAAAAATTGTCCATTAGACTCCAAGTTTCGTCGATTTGGGAACGACGAAAATAGCATGACAGGTCGCCTTTCATGATTATCTTTTGATGCTTTACATGATGCAAAGACTAAGAGGAATAGTAAATAGTACGCAACGCGTCCGAATTCGATTTGATGTACCCAGTGACGCATTAGTTGTACCTGTGCTGCGCATTTGCAGATTTATTGCCTGCAGCGCTCAACTTGCAAACTGGCCCGCGAGTCATAAAGGGTAATGAGACTGCCCTCCCCCCTCCGCTTTATCCAGTCTCCCCCATAGGGCGATCATAATGTTGGTGTAGTTATGGGTGAAGAAACCGATTACTTTCTAATATAAATATTTATTATAGGATAAGAGAAACATAACCGAATTCAATCCGCCAGCTTAATAGGCACATAGATAAGAATTGTTCAGAAACCCTCAGACACCCGGGATTGATTGAGCGTCTTCGAGCAGAGAAATTCGATGTCGGTTTCACCGAGTGCAATGAAGGATGTGGAATGGGTAAGTTACACCAAGTACTGTATAAGATTATTGTAGGTGTTGAGCAGATTATTGGTTTAGTGTTATTTAGATATGCACATTAAATATTAGTCTGCAGAAGTCAGTACACATTGAATACTCAGGAATCTTCTATCACCTGGGCATCAACAAGACCGCCATCACCATGTCCACGGCTGTCTTTGACAGTCCCTTCACGTGGACGGGAATGCCTGCGTTTCCGAGTTATGTTCCAGGTGCGAGATTTGCTGGTGCGCAATATATGCGCAAGGAATTAATATAGTTTTTGCAGGATGTTCGTAATCGAATCTAAAACCGATAAAATCAATGGCAGAGTGCGGTTTTAGCGAACTTTCCGCGATACCAAACTATCTCTCATGATCATATTTTGTGTATCACTCCTTTTCTCCTCGGCCTTTGAATTGCTTTTGAAAGTACTCGCATTCCAGAGACTATGATTGGCAGTTTGGCCACTTTACGAGTTTCACAGATGGAATATCTACAAATACATAATATCACTGAAACATAACCCATAAAGTAATCAAATTGGCACCATATCAGGTGCCATGTCTCCATTCACTGACCGAATGAACTTCCTCGAAAGAGTAGCCAACACCATGTCCTTCTTCTTCATCACCACCTTCTTCCCCACCCTATGGAGGGGATATACGCCAGTCTTCAACGAGCAATTGAACAGCCCGTTTCCGGAACTGAATGTAAGCGTTTTTTTCATTTCCCCACACGAATTCTCGATTCATGTTTTTCATGAAACAATCATTTTAGCTCAATTCAAGCACTGACAAATTGTAGTATGCAAATATTATAACAAAGAAATACTGGACAACTGAGAATAAACACACTGTTATAGTTGGCAATACAGCGAGATTTAGTAAATTTCAAGTAATGGTAGTGTAAACGCGATTGATACGATTAACGCGTGCTCTATTTGCACTTAGCGTGAAACGTATTCAAATATAGCACTTTGAATGAATTTAAAGGAGCTGTTCCACGAAGTTTGTTCTTCGTGTTAGGTGGTTCTGTGGGGTCTCAACATCACTTTAGCAAAGCAATATCTTCTCAAAAAATTTCCTCGGTCTTCAGTCAAACATTCAAATATCTACACTTGAACGATTTCACTCCTACCGCGATAAACCTGTAGTATCAATAATTACTGTAGATCCACGCTGTCTTCTCTGTTCCCTCTCTTCCTGTCTCACTCTTTTCCTACTCCGGAACCCTTTCCCCGTTGCCACCTCCTTCCATTCTCTCTGGCCTCTCTCTTGATCTACCGGTCTCTCGTTCTCTCTTCGTCTACCCTCTCCTCTCTCTACTCCCTTCCTCCCTGATCAAAGATCCGTTCAACTACAGTAATTTTCAAACTTCCTTGCACTGTGGCAAAACAGGAACAAGTCGTAAAAATGTATAACCTACGTAGAACCTCCTCTTTCGAGGAAACCGATCTAGCTGCGCCCCCAGTTTATACTCGAAAAAGTTCGTGGGACAGCTCCTTTAAGGACATAATGGCCAACATGTCGTTGTTCTTCCTCAACTCGGATCCACTCATCGAGTTCCCCCGTCCCTTCATACACAAAGTGATTGATATCGGAGGAGTGACCGTCTCATCTGGACATCAGCCACTCAATGAAGTCAGATCAATCAGAATTTCTGCTATTAAAATTTTTTTTGTTTACCACCGGACGCTAAAAGAACAGTCATGTACTGAAGGCTATGGTGAAAGCCATGATTTCATTCATTCGTACATGAGAACGTAAAACAGGACAACTTTCTTTCGCTTTCTATCGGTTATAGATAATGATGAAGCACTGATAGGCGAAGCATACTTCAGTGTCATATTAGGGATTCTAAATCGGTAGTAAAGCGCATTTCTCACCCTCTATTTTTCACGGAGTGGTTGTCTCTACGAGCGATTGCCATCCGCTCCATAGTCAAAGTTATACTTCAGACGTGGTCTTCCATCATGAATCTTCGAAATAAGACCGTTCTGCTCTCGTTCGGTTCTGTTGCCAAGAGCTACCTGATGCCCGACAGTTATAAGGATACAATCAGGTGAGACGGTTGCCTGATTACCATCCGGGGTTCATAATCGGTAAATTTGTCACCACTATTCTCCACCGAGCCTTTGTCCCATTCCCTCATAAACAACCGCGCGGCGGTGAAAAAAGACGCCAAATTTACAGATTATGAACCTCTAGTTAATGAACGATTAAGGGAAACATTCCGCAAATTCCCCGATGTCACATTCATCTGGAAGTACGAGAAACCCGAAGACAGGATATCCGAAGGCATTGACAACATCGTTGAGGCCACTTGGTTGCCGCAAAATGATATGTTATGTGAGTTTCATTGCGAAAATAAGACAAGAGTATTTCAGCAGCAATATTGAAGTTCAGTGTTCATGGGTTAAAAAAATAAAATAGGTATGATAGAGAAAATAAAACAAGGTTGATGGGTTCTGCAACAATGTGGATGACCAATGTTCTTGGGTTTAAAAAACAAATCGAATTACCAGTCCATGTAGTCTACTGGTTCATTAAAAAATCGAAAAATACTTGTTCAGATGATCCCCGTCTGTCCCTGTTCATTTCGCATTGTGGACAGGGCAGTATGACTGAGGCCACGACAGCCGGAGTGCCAGTCATTGTCATCCCCGTACTCGGAGATCAGAAGAGGAATGCACAGGTTGGGTGGAAGACAAGAACGCAATGGGCATTTGCGCCATAATGGTGAAATGGACCATCGTTCGCGTGATTATCATGCCACGTTTGCACATTTCTGCACTATGGCTCAAATACCTCAACCTTAATTCCTCTCATATCATTAGTAGGGAACGGAAAACAAGCAGAAGTGCATTTTTCTGTCGTCTGTGGTGTGGATGTCCATAATGAGAGAGAGAGAGACAATCGATCAGAGGAAAACAGAAATATGCACTTCTGTTTGCTTTCCGATCCCTGGCCATTAGGTCGTTTTAGGTGTTCAAGCGCACACGAACAGGAATAGTGCTCAACAAGGCTGACCTCGAGAGCTCAACGACTCTGGGGGAAGCAATTCAGAAGATGCTGAACGAGCCAGAGTCAGAGGATCCTTCTGGACTATGATAATGAGTTAGGCTCAGATACACTCGGAAGGCGAGCAAACTGGGCGAGATGATACGGAACAAGCCCTTCTCCAGCAGGGATTTATTCGTGAAGAACATGGAATTCCTGGGGAAGTACGGACCGCTGAGGTTGGCGATTTTCGTGAAAACACCTTGGTGATACGATGGAAACACATATGATAGACAAGAGAACGGATATTTATAAGTGGACAGATGCGCCATTTTGTCACGACTGAAGTATTCATTTCTCTTGTCTCTCAACCGGAAAATACACTTGAGCCCTGTGCTAATTTCGCAATTGTTAAGCTATTAGGTTGAGTGTCAAGTCTTGCCACACTTTTGTTTCGTCTTCTGTATTTCCTTATTTAATGATGATGGACCCTATTCATAATAATCGTAGACTCCCGACATAATACCTCACTAGCTCTCACAGTCACCAGCTTCAGCCGCAGTAATGAGGCGCGGCGCGATTTTTCGAAGTTGGTCGACTCGCGCGTTTTTTCCCCTGTTCGGCACGTTTTACCTCGCCCTAACTCAGGCAAAATTGCTATCTCTAAGATCTCATCAGACAAATGTAGCCAACCGAACGACAGTTAACTATGATTTTTTTCTTCGCTCAATTCGCAATATTCGCGGAGTTACAGAGGAAATAGTGGAACCAGTCAAAAAATTTTAAAAATCTCGAAAAAAGGTTAACGTGCAGTTAGTACATTGTAATTCTTCCAGTTAGCGGGTAATATCAGGTGTATTGTAAAAACAAAAGTTAGACAGTTTACGGTTTGAAATACGACCACAGTACGCAAAAACGCTGTTTTGGCACGTCTCTTTGACAAAATCCATGCATTTTTGGTGACAAATTTCAATCTTTCCACTGTAACTCCGCGAATATTGAGAGCTGAGCGAGGTGAAAATTCGTGGTTATCGGAAGTTCAGTTGGATACATTTTGTCTGTTGACACCTTCAAGGTAGCTCTACACGCTGGGCTAGGCCGCACACAAGTAGAGAGGTGTCCAAAGAGCGAGTCGACCAACTTCGAAAAATCGCGCCGCGCCTATTTACTTCGGCTGAAGCTGGTGACTGTGGCAGCTAGTGAGGTATGATGTCGGGAGTCTAGGATAATTATGGATAGGGGTTGTCATCAATAGATAAGGAAATACAGTAGACGAAACGAAAGTGTGGCAAGACTTGACACTCAACCTAATATTTCATTAAAAAATAACTACATATTCGCATGATCTTCATTTACGTATAATAAGTCATTGCAGGATGTTCGATCACCACGGACGTCATCTCAACTTCATTCAGTACTATCTTATAGATGTTTTCGCCTTCATCTTTGGTGTAATGGTTCTGTTCATATTAACCATCGTAATTATTGCGCGAAAGTTGTATGGAATCGTGTTTACCTGCGAAATACGCAAGGAAAAGAAAGAATGATTAAATCTTCATAATAGTTTTATAAATAGAATTGCTCATGTGTATCTTGTTGGTCAATTTACAAGATAATCCTAGCTCGTTCCGCTCCAATATCTCAGTGTCAGAAGATCTGTGCTACCTCACGGTTATTCAAGAATACAAGATAAAGAAACTTATTCATGATTTGAGACTGATCTTATGCAATACATCCCACATTGTAGTGGGAATAAGGGTTTCTAAACCAGTCTTATTCATTCCTAGCGGGACGAAACGCCTCAATGCGCTACACCGTAGTTTTCGGCCTCTTATTTCATCGATAGTTGTTTTATTTCAGTTGTTGGAATACTTCCATTCGTCTTTCAAAGCTTTGAAAAGAGACGCATATTACAGCGTCTTTCTTCCATGGACTGTGCCACCCGTTCCGATGGCCGAGTGATGTAAAACTACGTAACAATGGGACGTGCGCACCCAAGGGTTCAACTCCCAATGGTGTAGATTCTTAATTTATGCATTATTTATACTTTTTTTTGGTAATTTTGTTGTTTTGGAAGTTGCTTAACATTTTTCGAACGTTTCGACTACCTTTGCCATTGAACGCCCTATGTAGGCTACCTCTTTGCGGTGTTTGAGATCGGATACATTCATCGATGCTCTCTGTGTCATCCCGTCTAACCAATTACGTACTCTCTAACATCCGTCCTCGTCTTAAGCGTCACAAAACTACAAATTGTTCCGTTAAAGCACAATCTTTCCCATCTTATATTTCGCACGTTTTCGAGCGCATTCGTTAAGCTCCAGGTTATTGGGTAAACTGTCTGAGTGCTTAATTGTTTGAATTGGAGAATTGGGGTCACTTGGGGCAATATATACTTGAATTTCGTAGTAGATTAATCGCGTCCTGGCCGTAGCCTGTGCAATTTGCGTTTTGTTTCGTCATTTGTTTGATCGTCCGTCGTGATATTGAATGTATTTCAAGAGCACAATATATAGAGGCTGATTTTTGCTTATCTATACATGAATAATATTATGATTCACTGTTGTCCACACGTATCCGGCTCTTATTCAGGATGCAACTTTTCATAGCCATCGTGTACGTTACACTTCTCGCATCAGCCGCCCATGCTGTTTGCTGCGGCCATCATACTTTTTTGAGTGTAAGAATTCATGACTAGGTTCAACCGGCGATTTTTACTCTCTATCTGCCTTTTGTTTTTATTCGCCACTTTTATGTGCTGCTCAATAAGATTGCCAGATTTATCCGGCAGTCTGATCACTTCTTGGCATATGCTTCGATTTGCTATACCTAGAAGTGCGGTCGTTCCATAGTGACGATCTCTCTCTCTCTCTCAGTGGCCACACACTAGGGTTGTTAGAACGCGCCCGAGTGCACACGAAACATTTTGATCGCCAAAAGCCCAAATGGTATTAAACTTGCTTCAGTGTTGCGGCAACGGACCGTGCAATCTTTTCTGCTGCAACTGTGATGGAGGTTGTGATCATGGCTGCTCCTTTGGATCTCGAATCAACAAAAGGGACAACACATTCAACGCAACCGACCATGTGAACGGAATTAATGGTAATCAATTTCGTAGCTAACACGCGTTTTATTTAGGTTGTCGCTTTCAGTGACTTTAGTGCAATTGTTATTTGTCTAATCCCCGTGGAGCAGCTATCTCACAATGCGGGGTTTTGGACCTGTACCCGGGGATTCACTCCATATGTATATATTTCGAGAACACAAGTGTGTCACTTTTGAAAATTCCCACCATTTTTATGCCTGATCCAGTAGGTCTAGTAAAAATCATAAAAATCATACTATTATGTTGAGTCACAAGTTCTGGTATATTGTCTTATTCCCATACAGAAAAATTCCAGCAAATGCTAGACAGTAACTGTGTAATGCATAGTTGTTGTCTATCTTTGGCCAATATTTATGCCTAGCCTAGCTGCTCCATGCCTGCAATACAGCAAGCAGTAGGCTTTGAAAGTCCACGATTGCCTTGAAGACCTCTGATAAGTTCTCGTGCTGTATTTTCAAGGAGCGAATTTTCCGGGCCAAACTAATTTTGCTCATGCATGAGCCGTGTCATGTACAATACCAGGCCCCAGTGGGGGACTTCCCAGCCGACTGGCTTTTCCAGGGCAACTGTTTTTGAAAACAGTGAAAAAAAGGGCTTTTCATCCGAAAAAGAGTGACAGCTCGTTTTCAAAAGCTACATCAATCTGTTCAATCATATTTCGGAAGCAATTTGTGCATTACCAGTAGATTATAAATCCACATCCGATTATAGCTCTAAATGCCTTATTCAGGTAGCGTCGGTTTTTTAGATATGGCAAATTCTCGCAAATCTTTTCTCGATATTTTCCTATAGTAAACCGTTCAAGGAACACGTATGCGCTATATGTAGTACTCGTCCCCCTTATTATAATTAACAGCCAAGTTTTGCGGCCACTTTGTTTTAAAGGACATAATGAATGCATTTTCAAGAAAATCAAAACTGGCCCCGACTAGCACATTACCAGTTTTCACGAAAAATGTATATTTATTTTTATTTGTGTTCACACGTGTCAACGTTCATAATTATTATTGGTTATGGACAGTACAAGAGTAGGAAATTAACCTGCACCCATATCGTTTGATATCGTTTCCTTTCCGCCAAACTGTACATTTATTTCATAAAGCATCACCCGTTTGACTGGTTTTACCTTTTCCATGGGAACTTCGTAGTCGTAGCACAGAATTAAAAGTCCTTCTAGGATATGTTGATGACAGCTCCCTTGATTGATAAAACCCACTAGTTAGCATATATGCTTTGCTTGAAAGTCCAGAAAAAAATCGACAAATCCGATGTTGAGGAGCTGCGAAGTGGTCAAAATTTTCCTTTTTGTCATATATACTGGCGAACTGTGAGGTAACCTCCGGTATGTTGGGATATGAGAGTAAGTGGAACCACAAATATGATGACCTTGCCCCGCGGCATCGTCTTGCCGGAGCGCCGAGTTAGAGGCCACGCAATCGATATACCAGAACTTGTGACTCAACCAAATACTTAAGACGCAGTATTTATGAGACCGGACCAGGAATAGCCCCCTCTGTGACTACTTTGTCAAGTTGTTTCGGCCGGGCTCAAATGTAGTGCGTTTTTGTGCTTATTAGTGCAGAAGTTACTGGTAGAATGGAGAGGTCACACATCCCTCTAGTTTTTGATATGGAGCAACTGAAACTTTTTAGACAGGCGATTTTCGTCGTAATTGCTTGAAAAATCATAACTCGGTCGATTTAAAAGATTTTCCGTAGTTCTTTTTTTACTCGAACCGTCTTTCAATTCTCCATAAAATGTTTCTTCAGGTTCTACAAAAATCTTATGCGAAAAAAGTTACATGTGAAAACATCAAAAATCTGCGAAAGTTGGCCACGGTATTTTGGCTGGTTGATGTCTTTGTTGCTCGATGATGCATGTTTTTATGATCGAATATTGTTCTCCGTTAAATTCTGTACAAGATAAGTTTCATGTGAATCCAAAGGGACGGCACACTCATGGTGAACGATGCACTTGAATGATGGGAAGTGAATGCCTGAAAACGTAGTGCAATTGCCCTGTTGTTTTCGACTACAAGGCTGTTTTTCCGCGTCAGTCGCGCTCATTTTGTCCACCTTTTTGTCATTTCAGTTCACGCAGGATCTTTTATGGATTGGCCGCTTTAATTTACAGTCACAAAAAATGTTCATGAATGCACACAAATATATTGAAGAAAAAACAGTAAACTAGTTTGACACATTGATACATTCAAATATAATTAATCAAGGAATGTGTTTTTACGGTCATCATGCACAGCATCATAGAAGACGTCGAAGTGCGTTTCTGCATCCTCGTCCTCCAAATCATCCTCTGTCGGATATTGCCACACCCAATATATGT
>JACMIF010004029.1:0-13169 GCA_014805445.1 Diplogasteroides magnus | reverse complement strand
CCGCCCCCTAGGCTGTTCTGGGATTCGTCCCTGTGATTGCCGACCCCCCCCCCCCCGTTCAAGAGGACAGTGCCTGACGTGGCAATTGCAGAGAGTTTGTGCGGGAAAATTCATGTAGGGAAAACACGCCAAGTGGGCTCCTCAATGTGGTAAGAAAAAGTTGGCAAGGTGCCAAGATTACGGTAGAGAATTCCGCATCTGGGTGATTGGTTTAGAGGAGAACATGGCGGAAATGTCCACGGAATACGGTAGAAAATTCCGCATCTGGGTGATAGGGCTATGCTAGATTGTGGTGTAAATGTCCACGGATTACGGTAGAAAATCCGACATCTGGGCTCAAAGCTGGCAACGTGCCAAGATTACGGTAGAAAATCCCTCATCTGGGCGCAAGTGTCCAATAGGCGGACAGGATTACGGTAAGAAAATCCGTCAACTGGGCGCAGGGAGAATTGTGGCGCAAATGTCCATGCACGGGTTACTGTAGTCTGATGTCTCTGACCTGTCTGGCACTCTCTCATACCCCCACACTCTCTCGTCTCTGTCCGTGCCAAGATTACGGTAGAAAATCCCTCAACTGGGCGCAGGGGGAATTGTGGCGCAAATGTCCATGCACGGGTTACTGTAGTCTGATATCTCTGACCTGTCTCGCACTCCCTGGCAGTCGTACACTCTCTCGTCTCTGTCAAGATTACGGTAGGAAATCCCTCAACTGGGGCGCATAGTTACTGTATTACACCATTATGGCGCAAACGCTCATGTCGGAGTGATGTCTCTGACGTGTCTGGTACTCTCTCATGCTGCCACACTCTCTTGCCTCTAGTCGTCTGACACTCTCTGACTTCCCTATAGTCTCTCGCCCTCCCCAGGCTGCCTCCCCCCGCGCCTACCGTACTCCGCAAAATCCGTTACCTAGACAGTCTAACCTCTCTAGGATGGAATCCACTGAACTCTTCGACTGGAAAAATACTGGAGATTAGCGCGACTCGTTAACTCAATGGTGGTTTCTCCACTGATCCGACCGCGTCACGCGAACCGCAACGCGTTTCCGTATCCGTTCTTTGTTTTACGAGGGAGATTCAAATGAAATTGTTTCGGCCTTGAATTTAGCAGCGTCATCACTTTGACCCGGCCGAGGCCTGTTGAACTGTGACGCGTTCGCGGTCGCGTTTTGCGGTTCAATGAGTGATATTGTTGACGAACAATGAACACTTTTTAAATAGAGTGCAACTCTTTCGTCTCTACGCCAACTTTTGTAGCCTGCTTACTGTACGATTAGTAATGTTTGGTAAGGGAGTAGATTACTGTAAATCAATTCATTACGGAGGTTGACTGTAGGGTTTCTATACCAGTAGTAAAGTACATTTCTCATTCGTCTAATCTATTCACTTGCGTGTAGTGTGGGGGTAGGGAGTACGTTATTGACAGCCGTTCATTTCTATTCGTCTAAGTTCACTCAGAGCGGTCGTCCTGTTTGCAGTTCATCAACTGCGGCCGTTGGAGACTCGGAGACCATAAGTCACATCACCACATTCAAGGGCAAGAAGGAAGCGCCTCAGAAGCCACCTCTCTTGGATCGTCCATCAGATGACAAGTTGATCTTCACTCCTCCTAATTGCAGTCCAGCATCTGCTGCCATTGATTACAAGAGGAGTCCACTTATCGAACCATCATGCATTCCAAAACGTGGTTTCATGCACGAAATTCTCAACGAGTGCTTCTATGGGGAACACACTTCAGACCCTCCAATCTCAAAAAAAAAAGGAAGAGGATCAAGATCTGCTTGTGGAGTCAAAACTAGAAGAACACGCGATGCAGACAAAATCGAAGTCCGAGGCGGTCTCTTCCCCTCCCTCTCCCTCTCCCTCATTTCGCTGTTAGGAAGCACGTGCAAGCACGTTGTACATACTCATATATTTTTTCTGTTGTATCTACATTCTATTCGTTGTTTATCGTCATTGATCATTATGCAACATCTATTCTTTGGATCCTACAGACACCAAAGGCATCTGCAGAATCCAATGACGTTCTCTCTCTTATTCTTCCAAGTCTTCTGCTAGTTCGACAACTATCTCATGTGTTCCGGCACACCTCACTTGCAGGCTGAGCGCGTACCACATGGGGGGCCTCATCTGCTCGTGGTGGGAGTGTCGCGAATCGCGATCTTTGTTGACCGTGAAACCTATTCAAAATCATGGCTAATTTGGCCGAGAAAAACTTTCGCCTTTTACTAAAGATCTCCGTGCAGAGGATGAAACTATGAGTATTACTCATTTTTTGGAATCCCCTCGAAAGAGCGGGATGAATTTCGCAAGCTTCGATTAGTTTTCAGGAATATTTTTCCTCGATTTTTGATTGCACGGTTATCGTAAACATCTCGAGTGGCGATTGTAAAGCTGAAAATATATGCATTTCCCTTTCGTCAAATCGGAACAGTTGCCTATCGAATAGGCTTTCTAAATCGGGAGTAGAGTGCATTCGTCTGTTGTCTGATTCACGAGGAGCGGTTGTCTGTTGCGTGAATGAATTAGAAACCCTACTATCGAACGCGGAGAGAGTGACGCTCGGTGGAAAATAGACGATTGGGGAAATGCATTTTACTACCGATTTAGAAACTGTAATAGAGAATATTGTGAATGAATCCAGCGCAGCTAATGGATCTACTCGCTGGAAGATCTTATCTCAATTACTGTAATCATTCATTCCTCGACATCTTTCCTTACCTTGGACCCCATGGGTGAAGCGCCATGAAACTTTTTGCCATAATGGAGAAATGGACCCTTGCGCCGTCATGAGGTCAACTACGATTGCCCATCTGCCAACTGGACGAAAACGGTGCAACTGCTCATGGCGCTTCAGTCTTTCACTCGTTGGCAAAGTACAAGCACCTATACATGTTCTTTTTTATAAATCCGGAAAGCGTCACTTATCAACACCCTGTTTAGATCCTCATTTTACCCCACGTTATGAAAAATTTCCGAAAATTGCGCAAAATGGAGATAAAAAATAGACTCCTAAATCTCTGTTATTATTGTGGAGAACCAACTTGATATTCCGAGTACACACACTCCATTTGGCTGACGACTGTGCACACTCAAATTTGCGTACTATTTCGTCGTTTCTCTGACCATTAGCCATGATTTGGAATAGGTTTCACGGTAAACATAGAGGCTGACTCTCAACTCCGTTTGCCACAATATTAAACGGTAGACTATTATGCATCCTATCCGAACTGTTATTCCTTGTACGCATCTTACACTTGGATGCCACCCTCGTCTCTCATTTTTACGTGCCATTTCATCGTTGAGGAATATGTTTCAACTGGGAGATAAATAGACTAGAATAACAGTTCAGTTAGGATGCATAATACTTATGAACTCGATATCACAGCACAGAAACGACAAAATCGCAAGAACTTTTATGAAACGAATAAATTTTCTAACTGACGCAGAATCGGTTCAATCATGTCTCACAATCAAGCAAATATGCTGTAGCCGAACGAGGACAAGTCTAATAGTGTTCAAGTATATTTTACAGTTCAGTCTAATGCCAGAGAATATGGCATTGCTATTACTCATCCTAACTGAACTGTTGCTCTAGTCCATTTATGGCACAGTTGAAACATATCCCGTAACGACGAAATAGCACGTAAAAATGAGCGACCATGGCGGCATCCAGGTGTGAGACGCGTACTAGGAATAACAGTTCAGATAGGATGCATAATACCTCTATCAATTTTTCATTCTTATCATTCAGAAGCGTTTTATTTGCTCTGCAGTTGGGCACATTTTGCACTGCACTGCACAGTATTTAGCAGATGGACTATAGACTACGACCAAATGATAAGAAACGAGAGAAAAACGAGAGAAAGAGAGAGACCAATCCCTCCATTCGCCTCTCACCAATATTGAACATTCTAACGGAACTGTTATACCCAGGACGCTCGCTACGTTTTTGAGCGACTGTGTTTCTCTCATTTTGTGTCTCTCCGACTAGGAGTGATTTAGCATATGTTTCATACGATTCATAGTCGTCATACTTCTCTGCTCCGTTGTCGTCTATCATGGAGTGAAACAACAGCTCTCCGGAGAAGAATGACGACAAATTGACCGTTTTTGAATCCCTAATTCGGAGTTACAATTCAGTTAGGCTGATCACAATGAGGTTCCACGGCTTCCTTCTTCTTTCACTTGTTTCGTGTTCTCCTTTCGATGGAATTACTTCATTTGGTGAATTGAATGATCTTATGGAGCAACGTTTCGCGAGGAAAGCAACTCTTTCTTTGGTATGATTTTCTGTATTAGTCAAGAAAACGGCTCACTTCAGGAAGACTTTGAAAGGAGGATCCCTACTGATCGTGAGAAAAGCTCTATGAGAAATGTACGCAGTTGGGACGTGTAATAATCAGGGTGGGGAAGAAAGCGCAAATGAAAGCGCTTTGATCACTTTGAAAGTGTGGTGGGGCGTTCTTGATTCATTACACGCCGGACAAAATACTTTATTTTGCTCGGCTTGGAATGAATGCCCGGTGATGCTTTCTTGCTTTCTTTCCCCACCCTAGAAATAGTCACAGTAATATGACAATGAATCCATCTCAGCTAATGGATCTACTCGTTGGAAGATCTGATATGAATGACTGTAATCCTTCATTCCTCGACATATTTCCTTACCTTGAAGACTCTCTCCAACTGACCCCTTTTCTGGTATGACTGTCCTCTAGAGTTGGTAGTTTGCATGCGAGAACAGTTATGCCTCACGGAAGCTATACAAATTTGATATCTAAAGTCAGCGAAACATAACTGAACTCGCACTCTAATTGCCAACTCTAGTCTCCACAACAAGAAATGATCCTACATTCAGAATTCATTCTGTGTCATTCATGAACCTCTTCCCACTGATCCTTCCACTCTCTTTCCTCGTCTATTTGGATATGCAGTGATTAGAATGGACAGAGATGCACTTCCCCTCCATCATTCAGCCACACATTTTGAGGTTTCGTTGACGTTGGGGTCCTTCAAAGTCATGGCATTCGGGAATAAATTGCAACTCTTCCGAATCCTCCCCATTGCCAGCTCTATTTTTAGGTGGGCAAATGAAGGAGCCTATTCAGTTAACAGATTCACTCATGGGCCAAAACGCCTACTCTAATTTCCGTCTCCGATCATTGGCGACTTATTCCCCCTCGCTTGTCATAGACAACTGGGCGAAACGAGCCGACAGACAACTGTGTAGCACTTTATTCCCGAATGCTACACCCTAGTCTCCCCTCACCCTACAATCTATTCCTGATTAGGGATTCTAAATCGGTAGTAAAGTGCATTTCTCATTCGTCCAATCTGATCGGAGCTGTTGCCTGCTACTTGTACAGACATCAGATCCGTGGATTAGACGAATGAGAAATACACTCTATGGCCGTTTTAGAAAGACTAATCCACGCTATTCCTGATTCCTTTATCAGAGTGATGGACCGGTCAACAAACAAGCGGCGATTCTCTTCGAGAACACTCGTAGCAAGACTCTTGTTGTAAATGGAATGAGTCGATTCGCAGTCAAAGGGTGGGTTCTGTGGTTGGCAGCTTGACAATTTTATAGGGTTTTTCGCAAAGGGTACATCTTCAAATATATAAAATCATTGAAAAATAACACATAAACAAGTCAAAACGGCCGCGTCGAGTTCATTCATATTTTGACGACTCCGCAGAGATTAGGCGAATGAAGAATGCACTTTTTGAAACCGATTTGGAAAACCAAGTGTGTTACCCCCAATATATAGTATCCCTACAGTAATCCCCACTCGTCCTGTCAACCCGGCAACACAATAGCGGATGCAGCACACAACACTGAGCTCATGTTCCATTGGATGCTCAAGGTTAATATTTTCTAAACTTCCTCGGGCGAATGGCAAGAGTGCTATGGACATTTGCACCATGGTGGTGAAATGGACAATAGAATCGTCATAATGACGACAATAATAGCGCATGTGCCGAATTCATCATTTATGGAGCAATGGCCCATGGAGCACCTATCTCAGACTCATCATCATGTTGTTTCAGGGAATCTACGATGCTCGAATGAACAAAGTGGGCGATCATTTCATTCAATGGCATGGAATGGCAGAAACGAGGTGACCTTTGTATGCCTTCTAACTCGTTATTTAGTAAATTGCATTTCTCATCGTAAATTTTCCGAGTAGCTTTTTTCTCTACGTTCGAAAGACAACAGTAAACATAAACAACAACTAATCCATTCTATGGACAACACTTCGTATGCATTTTACGGACGAGAACTGCACATTACTACCGATGTAGAGACCTAGTTCTCTTTTTCCTCCGCTCATGATCCTCTGCAGTTGTGTCAACACAACGGCCTTCGTTTCCCTCGGAGCGTCAGGATCCAATCCCATCTACAGCCAGTCGAATGCCGCTGAGAAAGTAAGTGAAGTGAATGGAGAGAGTCGGAGAAAATTGAGATGTGCTTTTTTCGTCGGGACAGTTATTGCTACCATGAAACATAACAGAATTCGCGGTAGAACTGCCAACTCTAGAATGATTGCAGATTGCAAGGACGTTTACAAGTGAATCTGGTGGGAATATGAATGCATCCACTCCTCACACATACGGGAACTGCAACCTCGTGGCGGCAAGCAATGTGTTCGGAAGATATGTGCATGGAGTGCCTGAATCACAAGTGTGCACCACTCATGCAACGGTGAGTAGAAGTAGGGTTATGAAGTCGGTTTGTAAAACATTTCGCATGTGTCTAAACTCCACTGACCGATTTTCTCCATGTTCGATAGATAATTGCTCCGCAGATAGAAAACCAAATACAAATACACGTTAATATCGTTTAGATACTCTAGTTCAGATGATGAACGATGCATTCATTCACATTGAACAGAAGAGAGCGGCCAGGGAAGATTTCTCTGTGTGGACGAGGACTCTACTCAAAGTATTCAATCCCTCCATTGTTCATGATGGGTTGAGATACTGAAGACACGCCCAATGAAGCTTTCAATCTGGCCCATAACATCCCGAGCACTTTCACGCGGCTTTCTTACTCCATCTCCAGCTAGGAGAATGAAAGAAACATATTGAAACTTTTGATACAGTGAATGAAGTCATCACATTTATCAGTTGAGATCACAGAAATATACATGACATTCAACAAATCACGTCAATTGGAAGGTGTAGTATGTTTTTCCTCCTCGTTTATGAACGATGGGAAGAGTCGTAGACTGGGTCATGACCAGTTTTGTCTTTCCATTCTCTTGCATCTTCCAGTATCCGAAGATGCTTCCCTCTGCAGACAGAGTCTCCAGTGCCTGTCCTGTCCTCCCTCTTCTCAATCCATTGCCTCGCACTCTTATCACTCTCGATCGATCTTTCACTGTTGGCTGTCGCGTCACTTCATCTCCATCCTTTTTGTTCATTCGATGCATTCTGAAGAGAAGAAGATGAATCTCCTTGACCTACTAACTAGGGATTCGAGTAGTAAACTACATTTCTTATTCGTCTTTTCGTTGTCTCCACGTTCAATAGTCAACCACTAGAACGAATGCGAAATGCACTTTACTACGATTTATAGACCTTTCTATCAACTTACACTCTCTGTAGGAACTTGATGATTTCCGCGTAGTCTTTATTGAGATCAGATGGGACATCCACTAGGTCATCTCGTGGACTTATTTCATCTGGACTCATTTCGGTCAAGGGGAATGTCTCTGGCATGTCCAGAATTTGCACCCTCCTCGCTCCTCCACTCTCCACATGTCTGCATTCATCCGGTTCCTCGTCCCTCTTCATGAGTTCAGCCACCCTGAGAACAGAAGAATTTGCAGGGAAGACTGATGGAATGTAACCTTTTAAGTTGTTTCTTCAGCATGACAACGCCCTCGTAGATGGACCAGAAGATGTAGAAGATAATGGAGAATGGGGGAGGACAACGGACTTTCGTCTCGAATTCAACGACTCTCTTAAATCTTCATTCATCGAGAAATTCAAGTGACTACAAAACCTGGTAAAACTTGTATCGATAGTGAAGAAGCGAAGACTCTTGAACTTTTTCGAATGTGTTCCTGAAGAAAAAAGTATGCAGAGTAAAAACATGAAGAAGAACTACGTGAAGAAGGAAGTGACGAGATTGACGAGAAGAACAGAAGAGACGAATACATATACGAACAGAAGAAGCTGAAGAGAGAATGAAAAGAGAAAGAAAAGTACGCTCAACTGGAATCATCCATGTTCTGAAGAGACAATTTATAGTGTGGTCCCTGATGTCGGACCAGTCGAGAATAGAAGGACAATCGGTCACGTTCCCTGAATTCTCAATTGATCCTTCACTCGACTTCTTCGTTGACCTGTTCTAGAGTCATCTGTGAGTTCCCCGAATATCTCGAAAGCTCCATTTGAGAAGAGCAGCCATGGAAGGTCGGTGAACATCGGGGCTTCCCCTCAATCACCTTATTGATTTCATTAAGAAAGTATGGACAAGACCTTGAAGAGATACGACAGCGACGGCGTATGTTGCCCAGAACAGAAGGAAGACGATGAGAAATGACCATAGTTGTCTACTCTGAATATTGATAATTAACAGGAATAGAAGTGACTAAGGTTTAAAAAGTGCATTTCTCATTCTTCTAATCTCTGAGGAACGGATGTCTTTCTCTCATGTGATAGACAACCACTACGAGGGAATTAGACAAATGAGACCTGCATGAAATAACCGTTGTAGAGAAGAAGACAAGAGACTTACCATTCTCTTCATCATCACTACAACTGCGCCGAAGAAGGAGTCTGCAGCGAACACTCTCATGATTCTCACTGCAGAGAAAATGAACGAGACGTGGAAAATGAATCTGAAGTGGTGTGAAAAAATGAGGTCAATTAAAAAACATACTTGGATAGTACAGAGAGAATTCCCCAAACTGCTACGATATGGAGTTGATGGAATAATAGACTGATGAAGAGAAGAAGTACCCCTGCAACCATTTTTAAGGCAGTCTAAGACTCTTCGCGTACATGATGCATTGAGAATGTTGTGGAAGAAATCGGCCGGATTGTAGTATATCCACGTGCGGTATCCACCTCCAGACATCCATATGGCCACGATCGAGTCCACAATGAATGCGCCCTGATTACAATTTTGAAGACTCTTCCGTGCAAACTGGTTTAAAGGTGCCACAAAGGGAGATTTATTTGCATGCACTTTCGGGATCACTTCTCTCCAATTCCCTTACTCTCTCGTTGTCAGAGTAGACCGCTCTGACGACGAGAAAGTGAGGTAATGGAGAGAAGTGAACCCGAAAGTGCATGCAAATAAATCTCCATTTGTGGCTCCTTTAAAAGTGCATTTTCCATCTCCGAGGAGCGGTTGCTCGACATTCGATAAACATCTCCGAAGAGATTACACGAATGTGAAATGCACTTTTACTGATTTTGAAGGCTTGAAGTATTGAAGGACTCACCTGCCATACGACAAGAAGTATCTCCTTGATAAAGACGTGCAGAATGTCTTCTGAGAACCGAACGGACTTGTGTCCACGAGTTAAGAGAACCGTTGCGAAGAGACCTATGTACAGGAAGTAGGCAATCTGAATGACTGTGTGTTCACAACACCAAGATCGCATGGAGAACTACCGTATGCACTGTGAAGTTGCTACAGGGAGATTTGTAGAACGTTGACATCTTCTTCAAGTTCTTATGCATTTGTTGTTTGAGGGTAAATCTTCTCCTCCGTTCGATTCTATCAGGAGAAGGAATACTCCCTCTAGGAGTCCTCAGCGATTTCCTCTTTGCCCATCTGTCTAGTGCTGGAACGAATTCATTGGATAAGAAATGCAAAGAGACATACGTTTCTTCTTCTTCGTAAACTTTGTGAAGAATACAGGAATGAAAAAGAAGAAGGCAAATAGGAACCATTTCTCCAAGAAGATCGTGTCTTCGCTGATAATTTGTTTAGAATCTCACCCGTGTTACTGAAATCTCTGGAGTCCATCGCTCTGAAGCGAGTTTCCTGCACAGACAGTGGTCAAGGAACTTCTGATGAAAGAGTAGTCCTCCATTGATTATCGCGTCCTTTCACTCACCTCAGACTTAGCTTTCATGGCCAGGTCCAGAAGTGAAAGGCTGTTACAGTTCGCTACATGAGCATGATTCCTCTCGATCAGGGAATGGTAATCGGTCTTGAGGGCTTCCTTCAATGTTTCCATGATTTCAGTTCGTCTTCAAGTCAATCTCCTCACTGCGGTTAGCACTTCGATATCGGTCATGGTTCATGTAATCAATAACTGTCAAGGTAAAGGATCTGTGAAACATAACCGAACTAGCGGTCTAACTGCCAACTCAACTCCTCACCTTCGCTATCTTTTCATTCCTTCTGTATGCGGCCTCCAGTAGATCGCAGACGTGAGTTTCAAATTCACTCAACTTCATATTCATTATCGACTCAACAATGATACAACTCACTTTTCTTGTTTCATGTATCGTTCACCCATTGCCACTTCATGACTATCTTCAAACGTTTTACGCATAGTCCTGTGAACAATGCCCATTATGGACAACTATATGTTGAAAACCTGAGAATATAGCAAATGAGAAGACCCGAAAAGAGTGGATAAGTTGATGCAGACCATTTCTCGTATAAACTATCGGAGCTGAAGTTTCAACCATTAGTAAGGAACGAAAATGTGCACTCACCAATATATTGCATGGACGGCAATAATTGACACGTTTTTATCTCGCAGACATCGTATTTTAGAGTTGAGCACCTTTAAGCTTACGATGACTTGGTGTGAATGGAAGTTCACTTACCTCCGACAGAATATCATCAATATATTCGATTACTATTGTCTTTATATCTGCATTATAAGTCTCTTCTAAGTTGCCGTCGTTTATGAGATAAGTCTTGAACAGTATTTCCTAAAGTGAGATCGTTGAAGAATGACTTCAATTGAGTGAACACGTTCTTCTCCAGCAGTTCCACCTCCCTCTCGATCAATTCACTGTCGGTCAGTCCGCCGCAGCCCCTCTCGCTCGGCTTCAATACTTTTATACACACAATGTACACAATTATTATGCCTCCTATCTGAACTGTTATTCCTTGTACGCGTCTCACACTTAGATGCCACCCTGGTCTCTCATTTTTACGTGCCATGTCATTGCGGAATATGTTTCAGCCAGATATATAGACTAGAGCAACAGTTCAGTTAGGATGCATAATAAAGTGCATTTCACTCTCGTCTAATGTGACAACCACTCGAAACGGTTGTACGCCGAACGTAGAGTCTAAATTTAAGCGGAAATTTGAAGAATCAGGAATTCACTTTACTACCGATTTAGAAATCACACCTCAAACATGAATTTAGACTGACTTTTGGGACGAGCATGCATTTCGTCTTTCTGTGCTCAAGTGCGATCGATTGATTATCATTCGTCAGCGGCAACTAATACTCACTCACCAATGCAGTTAGACAGAATAAACGCAAAAATGGGAGAAGACGAGTGCACATCTCCCATCAACAACACAACACTGACCATTGAACCATGGAATTGAACACTTTTCACTCACCTTCTTATTTCCAGTAAGAACTCTCGATCTGGCCCTTCTTCTTGCACTCGATCCACAACAGAGGGGCATCGCTAATAACGACAATGACTAAATCGGTTGAAGGACAAGCGAACCATGGGGCGTTTGCGCCATAATAGTGAAATGAACGCTTGCGCCGTTAGTGTGACAAAGCGATGACAAAAGATCTGTCTATTTCATCATTAAGGCGCAAACGTCCATAGCGAAGTTGACTTTTCGTGCACCCAATGCACAACAGAGGGGCATCGCTAATAACGACAATGACTAAATCTCCTTCCTCCTCTTATCACTTCCTTCGGGCGTCATATCGACTGATATGGACACTTCCCCTCCATATTTGTTCAGTTCTTACAGGTAACGTGCCAGGCCATAACTTCGAGTTCAACGATGAATAGTTCTCCGTTCGATAGCCCTTTTGATGAAACTCCTATAATTCAACTGGGTATTAGCTGCTCAGACCCCCTCAGGGCTGATGGAGAAGCTTCAGTCCGGGCGTCATATCGACTGATATGGGCACTTCCTCTCTTTATTTGTCCACTTCTTAGTCATGACGCAAGGTCGAGCTGCGTTCATCCATAATCTGATTCTTTTGCAAGATTATGTCTGTGTTTTCCATTTCGTGTGACATTCCCTTATTTGTATATCCATTTCTATCACTCGGAACAAAACAATGACAATTTCATGCCTACGAACAATGCAAACGCTCTTTACGTTTGGAACGTGACTGGAGGAATTCGAGTGTGCAAAAAAACAGCCATCTCTCAAGAGAAACTGATGTGTGCAGAAATGAAAACGATCGAATGAGAAGCATATCTGAAAAAGTAAAGAAAATATATGGAAAAGAAGATCATAGGTACACATTCAATACTCTCCTGTTGCGAATGTTTGGCGGGCCATATCTTGCGTTTGCTTAGAATTGCAAGAAGATGGCACGAAGTGAATCGCATTTGGCAGGCAGTTGACGACGTGAAGAAGATTATCTGAACTAGGAAGTGGTAGTTCTAAATCAGTGAATTTGTCGTCAGATGCATTCTACAGAAAATATACTGTGAACTGAATATTTACGATTTCGTGGACCACAACGTTTCTGTCAACAAGGTATTACGACTCTGCTAGTCACTAGGGTTTCTAAATCGGGAGTAGAGTGCATTCGTCTGTTGTCTGATTCCCGAGGAGCTGTTGTCTCATTCATGCAACAGACAATCGCTCCTCGTGAATCAGACATGAGGCGAATGCACTCTACTCCCGATTTAGAAACCCTACTTGGCACGTGTGTCGTTTTGAAACGGACCGCTGATAGGGGTGGGGGCATTCTGGGCGGATGTCTCTTGTTGATAAATAACATTGTGTGGGAGGACTGTGCAGTTGAGGGGACTACCGGGGGAAAACTAAATTAAATTAACGGCCTCATCAATTCACACTATTTTAGTGTCTATTTGAGCGGCCAGAGGGCGATATTGTATCATTCTCTGGCTGCTTTTGTTTAAAGGAGCCAGAAAGGGAGATTGTTTTGCATGCACTTTCGTTATCACTTCTCTCCATTCCCCCACTTTCTCGTCGTCAGAGCGGTCTACTATGACAACGAGACA
>JACMIF010004028.1:0-13171 GCA_014805445.1 Diplogasteroides magnus | reverse complement strand
ATGAGATATGCTCCAAGAAGAAAATATTGTTGTCTCATCGTCCTCAATCGATATTGAATCGAAAAAATGGGGGTCATCATGTGCCATATTTTCATCACGTCACTCATTGATCGAACTCGCAAGCCGTGGAATCAGAGACGACAGCTCAACCGCTGCGCCAATCGAACAGATGCTTTTGCTTGCCTCTGGTACCGACCTCATTCATGAGATGCCATCCCTGGTTTCGCGCACTAAAACGCCAATAAAAGTACGAAAACGGGTTTCTGGTGGGCTGTAACGTCCTTGTATACTATCTAGGCATCGTTTCTACCCATTTCGGCACATATTTCACATATTCGAGCACTTTTTATTTTGCGACCTTTGCGACCTCATAAGTCGCGACCTAGGGCGATATCTGTGGATTTGAAGGCATTCCGCACTTCGTCTAGGATGTATCTACAAGGTTTAGTATACCAGACCTCTCATCTCCAGCCGATCCTAAAAGGCACTCCTTGTTAGCGGTGCCGCTGTCTATAAAATGCAGACTCAACAGCACCGATCAGGGTTGAGACATGACGAATGCACTAAATGCCTCTCAAGCGCCACCCTACCCAATTCCCGTTAAATATTGTCACCTGTTCACCATTCAGAACTTCGTAGCAGTATTTATTTATCAGCGAAACACGCTTATGTACAATTCTTTGCTCTTTACATTAAGGCGATGAAAGGACATCTCCGTTGACTTGAATCTTAGCCGAAACACTAAAAGACAAGCGCACCCCCGTTAAGAAAACCTGCTTAGATACAGAGACTAAAGGAAAAATCTATAACATGAGGATTCTAATAAGAAATTACTAATCGGGGATACTGTAACTAGTTTGAGCGTGAAAAACATTCAGCAAAATAACGAGAAACATGAGACAAGGCTGGGTGGAAATTCAATTGTTCGCATATCTCTCACATAAGACTAACTATTCGTAAAACCATCAGTTGTTTCTTTTACAGCATAATTCCAAATTATTGAGCAAGAGAGCGCGTAAAGGCATTGGATCGATTCATTCTACCACAGTCTAACAAGTCGATTCGCAAGTTTAAAAAAACACTTTAAAGTAAACTAGTGAGAGGGTACTGTAAGAACAGTTTCGTGCACAAGTGAGATACTAGGTGATAGTACAGAAGAGATTATTGTGAGTGGTAACAAAAGCTATACGGTTACTGGGACAAATCAGAGGACAGGCTACCGTAATCATCGAGAGTGGTTGGGGTTACGGTAGTCAGAACCTGTAATGAGCCTCCTTCAACTCCTTGGGCATATGACTGATGGGACGGAATGTAGAGAGTCGCTCCACGTCGCCCTCCAGCCAGTCACGCACCATGCGATCCAGTCTGAAAGTGCAAATAATCATGAAGAAATGGATAAATCCTAGTGAATTCGCCAATAATGAAGAAACATTTCGGTTTCTCCTAAAAAATGTGACTCTAAAACACCTAATCACGTTGAATTATGTTTTAGTGGATAGGTAAATATAACTGCAGGCGATAAGAACAATCACTGTTCGATTAACGTTTGCAACTTTTAACTCTGTAAGTACAAATAAAGTAAATCACAACGTTTGAAATAGAAGCGTTTCCATGCCCCAATATTTCCCTATTTTACTAATGAATTTTACGGAGCTTAATCTTATGAGTATAAATGACACATACGCGAATTATCCCGTTATGTTTCACAGTGTGCAACTTGTAATCTGAACGACCAAATAGTCCCTAACCATGAATAACGTAATAGGACCTAATGCATCATACGACGTGTCGCAGTCGCTACCGTAACCTCTCTTCCTCACCTCCTTTCACTCAGTTGCAGTGGCTTTCCTCTCCTCAGATTCCTGTCCTCTTCTCCGTGGGCGTCCAAGTATATGCTGCCCCAGATGCACATCTTCTGAAAAGACAACCACTTCTGTCTATTAGCAAAAGTGAAATATATTTATCCCCGTACCCCGTAAGTACTACATTTTACTAGGATTTTTTTGTCATTACTGAGTGATTGGTAGGAATGACACATTAGTTAAAGATCTGTGCATTTCATTTAACATCCGTTAAGCAACACAAATCTGACAAGTCATTATAAACACCATCAGTACTATGGTTGGCAGTTTGACTAAATTTTCGGATATGTTTCACCGTGGCTATATATATCATATTTATAAGAGCTGTGAAACATATCCGAAAATTTAGTCATACTTCCAACCCTAATAAGTACCTTCTCCTTCACGAATACAACGAGAGCCGAATGAACAGCCATGAAGGGGCATGCGTGGCCGGTGCACTCGTTTGCGTGCTGCAAAGATCAAAGATCAGACTACAAAGCCCGAACAGATCAAACTATAACTCACCCTTTCACATTCAAAGTTCTCATCCACTTCGTGAACCCCAGGGGCGGTGCTCGCGACCGCCTCCAGCCTGCAGCAATCGTCCAAACAGACCTAGAATTGTTGTTTGATGACATGATTTTTGTAGTTTGGTCATTGTTTTCTGTAGTTTGGTCTTTGATCTCTCACCATCTTTCCGCACGACAGACATACGAGCGGCGTCGCGGGCACGGTCTCGCAAGCGTGGCAACGGCGGCCAAAGTATCTGCAATGATTGTTTTATCAATCTGGCGACGCGTTCCAGAGGTTTAAAAAGCAGGTCAGATACAAATAGATTGGTATGCGAATGGATTGGGCTAAATTGTCCAATAAATTTACTCGTTGATTTAAAATATTGGTGCAGCATATATCAGCCGGGTTAGCCCAAACCCAGTCAAACGTGCGACGCACCTCGAGAACATGTCATCGTAGACGACGGGCAACTTGAGCAGAGTGAACGGCTTCCAGGCGAGGGGCTCCGCGTTCATGTGCTGTAAGGTGGGAACTATGAGAATAATTATGAGATGTACATCGAAAGATAAACTATGTTATGCACTTAACAACTTTGTGAAACATGGCAATGCTAGTTTTCGCTTGGACCATTTCTACAGCTTCCACTTCACAATCATCGGCACAACTACCGTATAGAAGACCGTAACAATAGATAAAACCCCATCGTTGAGTATACAAACAAATGTTCATGATATTATGAAATTATTGCCACGAGAAATTTTCTCAAGCGATAATTTAATGGTACGAAAATGGGTGTACGCCTGCAAGCATTTCATTCATACTCACTCTGTTTTGGTATTCAACACTAACCGCTCTCTCCAACATGGTCCATTTCAGAGCCATTTAGACTACAGTAAATGATTTCTATTTGGTTGAACATGAATAACACAATAACGTATTTCTGGCATCATTAGCAGTAGTCGTGAAACATATCTAGTGCGAGATTGCACTCACCCCTCTCTCCGCCATGAGATGTGCGAGTGACGGCCTCGAGTTCATGATCCACTTGGCGACCACGTAGTCAGATGGTAACTCCAGTCGGGCCTCACCTAAACGAGAATACATTATTATATTTTATTATTTATTTTGTAAGCAACTAATTATTGTTAAATATTCATCGCCAATGACACTGACAACTAGTTTAATCTCGTTATCCATAAACTCTTGTACTAAACCCACCTCATTTTTTCAACCGTTACAAATAATGATGTTGCAAAGAACCACTTTTACGTGATACATTTTTTCTTCCCTAGAATCTTGGACCAATATCTTCAACCACTAGTTTTGTTTGACAAACAGCAAGCATGAAGCATAACTTCACCAACTTTCTCATAATTTCAAATTATTCCCAAAATGTGCATACTGGGGACCGCATTGTGTAATTTCTAGCCACGCCAATATCGTTGGAGCTGTCGTCTCTCGTTCGATAGGCAACAGCTCGGACGAGATGGGGGGGGGGGGTAGAAATACCATACTGTGTTCTCTGGTGCATACCGAATAGATGCGCAGCTACTTCCTCCACTTTGCCTGCCGCCCCGCTGTTCCATCCCACAGGAAGAGGCTTTACGTTCACCTCAATTACCATTTCGATTTGTTCTTCCTGCTACAACATTAAAAGAGTCAATCATGATAGACATAATGAAAGAAAATGTAGGCCAAACGTACACACAAAAAAACAAAATCGAAAGAAATATCAGTTTTTTCCGGATGAAAAACAGGTATGGCATAGATATTTGTGCCATAATAGTGAAATGGACGCCAAAATAAAACTGCTTGAAAATCCGTTCCAACATTACGGCACAAATTTCTATGGCGCTGCTGCCCTTCACCCGTCATTTCTCACCTCGTTCCAGAACTGTGCAATGAATCGCAGGAGCTGCTCCAGTTGCCAGTTCACGTCTCGCTCATACGTCGCGTACTGAAAATGAGAGTATACGGTAATATGATATTCGGGCGTAAAACCGGTGGTAGTAATGTGATTTCACTTAGAATTGAAATATAATTGAATAGATGGAAAGTAATGGATGGTTTTGAGGAGGAATACTTACAAAACAGAGTTCAGAGGAATTGAATTCAATAAACCCGTGGTGTGAATAATGCACTGTAGCTTTCTGTTATTTCCCAAACCACACCAATCATCCTCACCTCCTTCTCAATCTTGCTCATCGACATGTAACTGTGGAAGGGCGGGAAGGTCAACAGGGCACGCGAGATGGCGGGTCGCATCGAGTGAACGTCCTTCAAGGCGCAATTTCATTACAGGAATGATGTTGCGAGATCCTAAGCACCAACCGCAACGCGTCTATGCACGCGATGCGGTCTGGGAACTTGTTCGAAGAGACTCACTTCCGGTCGCTGCCTAATGGTGCGTGTCGGGTTCTCCTTGCTGTACTCCTGTAACATTTGAGCCTTATAATACCTTTATATAGTGCTGGTAGTCAAGGTGAATGCTTTCAAATAATTTCTTCTTTAAAGTCTAAATAAATTATAGATACTCTTAAAATCACCACTACTGTGCCCGACTACAAAATATATTGTATGCCGTATCAATCATACCACAGCAATAACGTTGAAAAACAAAAATATTTTTAAACACGAAATTCTACCATACCCATAGCAAGGCAACATAACCCAATCTCTACGAGCAACCGTAACTTCATCATAAAAAGATACCGTAACCCAATGTCCCACCTTGACATCACTCAGTCTGCTCCTCATGAGTGCCCGTGCCTGTGCCCTCACTGCGGCCATGGCTACGACTCGTTTCGCAATCAGAGGCAGCAGTTCTGCAACACGGTAGATTTAACACTGACCGCGACGCGTGAAATAACGCGGTGCTGCTAGCTGTCGCTTATTACGTCAGCTTTTTTTATATTCTGTGTTACCACGAAGTTTCACATCAGCGTTAAACAAATAAAGGCACTGGATAAAGAAAACATGATGCTTGGGAGACATGGCCCTTTCATGCCACATACAGTAGGCAAAGGAGAACGCGAACAAGGTGAAAACAATCGCTTTTGTATTTGTCCTCGAAAGCTATCATGTTTATGCTAAGAAAAGCAAGTCCGATATCAAGAATATGTTTGCCATTCAGCCACTCACTAATTGTAAGGAATGAATTGTTCTCATGATCTTCCCCTCGGTGAAAGACACTTACGCTTCTTACTCTCCTCGCTGAAGTCGCTGGCCAGGACGAATGAGGACAATCGAAGGAGTTGCATACGGGGACATACGAAGAGAGAGGGCAGTGCCTGTACATCAGAGAGTTCATCAAAGTGAATCAGCCAATAAAGCTAGTTGAAATCTTGTAAAATTATGCATTCGACAGTTGAGGACGTAACTGTTGATATTGTGTGACAACGTGTACAGAAAAAAGTGCCTCATAACCACCACAATAGTCATGACGCCCTTGGTATCTCAATTTTTACTACCAGTTGATCTTTCACGTTAGGTGGCTAGGCGGGTGAAGGACAAAACGCCACGGACCCTTGCGCTATAACGGTTAAAAGGGCATTTGCGTCCTGAGAATGATGAAAATTGTGGTGCATCTGTACATTTCAACATTACGGCTCAAATGTCCATGGCGCAGCTGTCATTCACCCAACCAGGCAAGCAAAATTGCGAGCGTGAAAATGCTCTTACCGTTATATAATTGATAAAATGTCATCTTTAAAAATAAAAATACTTTCAAAAGTACCTGGCTGAATCCCTCGTACGGCGCCGTGATGTCTCTGTCTGCTGACGGCGGGAAACGCAGTCGGAGAATGCCCCTGATGAGGAAGGTCAATCAATAATCAGGTTAGCTACAGTAGCTTCAATCAATAATAACACATTCATTAGTTACCCCTCAAAAAAAGATAGGTGTTTTCGAATTAATCGGTTACTTCTATTACCGTAACCCTCCTCACTTCTTATCGACGTCATCCGTCTCCCGGAACGCCACCCATCGCTCCTCCTTTGTAGACGACGGACCAAGCAGCGCCTTCACCACACTCACGGTTAGCTCCGGGTCCTTGCCTGCAATCGGAAGATACTGTAGATGATCAATCAATAAGACGCGTTTTAATCGAATGTTGACCATTGGAAATCAAGAGGATAACTATTTGAACAGCGTTGGTGATAAACAAGGTGGATTACTGAATCACGATCATCATAAGAATTGTTTGGCATAATGTCTCCAATTCAGCTTCAAGTCCGCTTGATTAAATTATCATTCACTTCAGAGCATTCATGAAAGTAGTGGATACTGTAACAATTGTCCTCACCATTCTCCTTCTTCCGTTGTCTCTTCTTAGATTCGGGCGTTGACAGTGGGAAGCCGCCGATACCGTAATCCGACTTGAACCCGAACAGCTCCTACAATAATATCAACCATTAAACTACTGTGTAATCCAATTAATTCAATGCCGCTGAAGTTCATAAACCATGTAAATTGAGTATGAAGTAATATACATGGTTCAGAATTGCGATTGAAAACACATTTAAATCGGCGTCACATCAATGTAACGTCAAATTTCGCAGGAGATTTGGCGGTAAACAAAAATTTCAAAATAACTCACTTCCTCATCGCTCGGTCCCGCACGGAATGGCTGATCGTCGGTCTCCATCGGCGTCTTAACATGAATTATTTCAAGGATACTGTAGCCAATGTTTAACTACAGCTTTCGAGTGTTTCACAAGCACTACGCTTGCAATGGCACACTTTTGAGATGTTAAAATGCGTGAAACTCGCTCTATTGCAAGCTTTGGTTAGTGTGTATGTTTCCAAATGATAATGCAAACTTTGAGACACTTCCAACTCCAGCAATCCTTCCAGCAATTTCGGTGCTGAACAATGTTCATTTAAGGAAAATTAGGAGGCACTTCTCGATAAGAATCTGCACTTATTTCTTTTGCGAATTCTAATTTGCTTATTCATATAAATAACTTCTCTAGCATTTCATGCGTATTGTTTCTGTTCTCTTCATGCCTGTCCTTCTAATCGAAAACAAAACACATGCGACAACTACAACAACCTTTACATAAGTCACACAGTGCAATGCGATCAATCGACTAATTACCCAAATCAAACAGATGATTAATAAAATAACTCCTAAATTGCACGCTGCTAATTTATACACCCTTTACATGCCACTCTTACTGCAACGACGCGCTGCGGTCGATGATCTAGGTTTAAAAGATCAAAAAGCAACCTCAAATGCCTCCCTCTCCCACTCAGGCTGCTTGCGGTCCTTCTCCTCCACGGCATACGTGCCTGAATTTAGGCCTTTATATATTTAGCCGTCTTGTTATTTGACAAGACAACAAAGTGGATTACTGTAGTTTTCTGTCATTTAGGAATTGACGTAAAAGGGGCTCACCAACGGGATCGGCCAGGAATAGCTCCTTCACGTTCTCTCTCACGAGCTCCAGCTCAGGCTGAGTGATGCTGAGGGCAGCGTAGTACGCGAGGTGCTCTGCAAATGAACATTTATTTGATGCGAAGTGGGAGTGTCACTGATTTTTTTTTTAAATTTTGCAGATTTTTTTGCGTTTCGGCGTCGGTTCTACAACTATCGCACAGCTTCGGATCATATTCGCATATGCGATGAAACTTACATCATACATGGTTATTCAATTCAATCTCAATCCACTGATTCCATTGAGATTGAGATCACTCACAATTCATTGCAATACAGTTGCGAAGTCACGTCAGATAATTTTCTAGTTAGTAAAGTCGATTGTTTTTAATTATTGGTAAACAAAGCTACACGCGCGAAACCGCATCAATAAACCTCGCTACAATAAATAAATCTCCACTGACCGGAAACCAGTGAGACACACTTGGCTCTTGAATGCGCCACCTTCAGCACTTCAAACAGCAGATTGCGCTCGATGTTCGACCTGAAAAAAATCAGCTAGTAAACTTCACAAGTCCGTCAATGTTCGAGAAAGAACGTACTGTAGTATTCCCAGCAAGTACGAGTGCGGCCTAACTGCATCGTGCACGGAGTGGTTTCTGGAAAGAGCATAATCTACATGTGTAAGAGGCACGAGGAGGTTGAGATGGCCAAATAACCGTTGTTGACATACGACCGCAACGCATGCAGTGACGCGTTGCGGTCGACGTTCACAAAAGTGGGCTGAGCTTACGTGTAGTTCACAATGTCAGATAGCGTCAGCTCCACGTGTCCACGCGCCGCCTTGTGCTTGTCTGGAGGAGAATTGGAGATCTGTAATTTACCATTTTTATGAACTGAACCCCAGTAAAGTGTAACAGCAATTTCAACATTTTTATGTTTTGATGGTTACCACTAACACCAACTCACCAGAACACTCATGTACGTGATTCGCAGACAATGGTCAGCGAATTTGATAGAGAAAACGAGCGTAATTGTTTTTCGCCATATTTTAGAAATTATAAAACGACAAATCATTCCATAATAATCATGCACTTATCAATTTTCAAATCAAGAGTGAACGATTTGGGTTGGGAACTTGTTTCGATGAGGCAAGGAGAGAGATAACAATCCTCGACTATGTTTGCAAAATTAAACGTATCCACCAACACGAACTCAGCATGGTCGTATCTAAGATTCAGATAATGGGTCGTTTTTCACAACCCATGCGCCACGTTCAATAAAAGAAGACCGTATTGGGATCATCAAAAGCCATACTACGCGATCATCACGTCGAGTGTTATATTGTCTTTAAAAATAATACATTTGTTTTGTTTATTTGAGGAAACGGTCAGAACACCATCCCTAGACGCAAACTAAATATATCGGCTCCAATCAACACCAACTCACCATGAACTCTTCCACATGGTCCATTGCAGCCACAATGTGCGCGTACGCGGCCTCCACGCAGTCAGGAGGACTGAAAAAGAGAGCATTTCTTATCACAGCGATTCATCCTATTGTTAGAGGATCCCAATCCTTCGATTCCCAAACCTAATGTCTTTCCCGTACTTCGAATCAATCACATAATAAATCCGCTTTAGAAACATGCAAAACCATGATCACCGAGTGGGCTCGAACCCCAGCCACTACGACTACTGGTACAAGCCCCAATCACTTACGCTATCCTCTGCATGCCCATGCCCGAGTGCACTCGCAGTGGCAGGAGTGTATTGGCGAGGAAGCGACACTTGGGACAGCGAATAGGCACTGGATACGTTTGGACGACCTGAGATGAGAAATAAATGAGGAAGAACTATCAGTATTAAAAACTAGGTCACAATATGAAGTCAACGGTGACTTCGAAACCATCTGTTATTTACATTCTTCTTATGTACGAATAGTAAACGAGATGCAACCAATAAATAAAAAATATCCAGATATTATAATACCGCAGTGACGCAAAAATGTCAGTAAAATAAAGTGACAATTGGATCGAGTCTTGCAGAAACAACTATTATATGTATGTCATCATCGATGATTGAAACGCAGTAGAGATTACAGTAACCCTCACCCTTGTACTGGACACTGCATCCCTGTACTGCTTCATGCATGTGAAGTGCGCGTGATGGCCACATGTCCTCAGTTCAGTGATCGACGGATTGAAGAGCAGGTCAGAGTACTCGCCAGAGATCTGAACATATCGAGTCTCGTACGATCCTCAAAGTATACATTTTAACAGTCACCTAGGAATATACATTTGCGAGTATTTATGAGGAATGTTCGTGAGGAGAAGAACATTCATTCCTCTCACCATAACCATAAATGCATACTCCGCTACCGTAGTCTACCAAGTTCATGTCAGGCACTGTTCCTCACCGAATGGGACATCGATTGCTTCGCCTGTGCCCAGTCACTGTGGTGTACGGATAGTCGAGGTGCTTCTGCAATTCACAAAGCTGACCTATCGTTGCAAAAGGTTATCTAAGTAACCAAACAAAAGTCCTACACCAATGCCAGTAGTTGAACCCATAGTCTGGACCACAGCTGCGCACTTCTTTCACTTTTAGCCTTCCCATAAAGGAATTGTTATTGTATCTTGTTCGTTACAGGTTCCCAGATCATCTACAGTATCCGCCTCTCTGTCCGTACCTCGTCCCGCCTTTTCTGCATTCTCCCGCCTATCGTCCAATTCGAGCATCGTCACTTCTTCCTCGTCCATAGCCAGTGCATTGTGGTACGAGCAGTTGGGCTGAAACAATGAAAAAAAATTAGCATGAAAAATAAATGAGTAATTGATAAAAAATGGTTGTTTCTTACAGACAAGATGTAAACAAGATGGAATTGCCGAACTGTGGCAATAATCAGGTTTGAAAGATCCCAGCAACCGAAATACGACTGGTTGTTAATAAACAAATTACACGTTTTCACAAACTTTTCCTTAAAGCATAAAAACAATACCAAGTTATAATCCTTTTGCAATTATACAGTGCAATATGATGCCTGGTCAATTTTGTGGGTAATAGTTCCCGAAAACCTAATCTTTCACTGATATTCAAAGAAAGTTGAATCAATTCAGATTAAGCGAACCGAAATTATAACCTTACCAATAATATCGCCTCAAAATCGGTAAACACGAATGAATTCAGACATTGCATCTCTATTGAAAAATTAGCAATGTTTGTACATGAAGAACTGAGTACACTGATTGCCAGATGCACCGAACAAACACTTTACATGCATCATGCAACATGAATCTCACTGGCTCCTCATCACCAGGATTACCCTTATGGCAGTCGTACTACCTCCACTAACATACTACCGTATACCATTAATGCTACTCTATGCCAATCCCACCGTAGTCTATCCCTCATCCTACCGTATACCTGCATATTGACGATGAGTCCAATTGGCTGTTCCAGTGTGGAGGGCGTCTCGTCACCGCAGATCGGACACTCGTACAGCAACACTGACGTCTGCAATGAGATTTATACCCTGAGAATTTATGTATGTCTTCTTCATTGCGTTAATTCCCTTGCAGGTTCTGCAAAATACGTCTTATGCCCATACAATAACTAGGGTTGTCCACAGGCCAAAGAAGTGCGATTTTTAAGGGTGCCTGCATGACGTAAAACCAAAATTATAAGGGTGCCTACAGGTTTTTCAATCCAAAAGGTAATTTCTTAAAGGGTGCTTGCTAGTTATTCTGCCCAACCCGCCTCGAATTTCAAAATGTTAAGGGTGTCTGCATGTCCACATGGACCGCCTAGTTAATGCATGCTTATGCCTCCATAATACAGTGCATCTCCTAACGTTAGACAATTCATACGCTGGCGCATACATCACAAGATAAACGAATTATCCATCAGAAAAAAACTAACTAACTGGTACAGAAGAGATTTTTAGCATGAAAAAAAATCATGAAAATCAATTTTTCCTCTAGTACTGTGCTATCATTGAATGATAGGACTGGAAAGTATGAAAGTGAACTTTCCAGTCATGCTTGATTTGCGGATCAATCAGTCAATATCAGCGCATTTATTTTTTGTATGTTTGATGAAAATTACTGAATTCTTCACAAGTTCACAATATATTATCCTTGTCCTACCAGTTAGATTTGCGTAACCAACAGTCGATATCTTATGATCTATCCCTTTCCTTCCGTTCCCTTTTTTTATCCCAACTCACATCCTTAACATCCAGTCCATCCAAGTCCTCCTGTGTCATCTTCTCCGATTCCATCAACTTACTCATTCTCTGAACACAACCATCACTCAACTATCAGAACATATTTCATGCATATTCCCAAACAATAATATTAAACTTTTCTTAAAAAGTCACTTCAACAGAATCAAGTGAATAGATCTTCTGAGTGGCTTAACCGTTCCGTGTGGCAGAAAACCAGCAGGCTATCGCATTAAGCCATCTCGTCTTCTAACGGTAAGAATATTCCCAATGGAAGAAACAACAAAGTTCTTATCAGAAATTGTCTTACACTTAATCTTAAAACTATCCGTAAATCATCAACCGACCTGTCCATGACTCTTCTTCTTCTCCTCCATTATCCTCTGCTTGAGTACACGTGCGGCCGCTCGTTTCTTCTCCATCGCAGTGGCCGGAGAGTCAGAGGCTGCAAAAGAGTTAAAACGTCATGGTCAATTACACCAAAATTATCAAAATATGAGTCATCTACTCCCTAAGCAAACTTTAGTAAGAAATAAAAGAAGCTGCATCAGGCCATTGGCACCATCATGTTGATAATGGAAAAATGAGCCATCGTTGGCTTCAATTCACGGCGCAAAGGTCTATTTCACCATTATGGCGCACATGTTCATGGCGCTCTTCTCTTTCACCAACAATTACACCATAGCCATCAAATTATGCAAATCATCTGCTTCCAACTTTTAACGTGACGCGCACTCTTCAGCTGACCATTGGCTAATTCGGCATGTTTACCCGTTGAACTATTAAGAACAATTGATTGAAAAGGCATAAAGTCCCAAATGGTTATTTATGAATTTGAATTTTTGTATATTGCTGACTAACCGAAGGAAAAACAAAAATGCCTATAAATATACTCTCTCTGACTCATTCCCACCTGTTTCAGTTTCAGCCGATTCACTGGCCATCTCTGCCTTCTCTTCCTTGATCTGCTCTGGATATCGGGCATCCAGGAGTGTGCGGAACTTCTCGTCTCTTAAAAATTACTTGTTAATTTCAAAAATTTCAATTTAATGGCTGATTAATGATTTTAGAATATTAAAATACGCCAAGTTTTTACCTATCAAACACCTTAGATAGAGACCGCAACGACTTTTGAATAAAGCTTTCAAAAAATTCTGAAACCATGACATTTCCCCATAAATCTATAGTGCTGATTCGAAATATGTGGAAATA
>JACMIF010004027.1:0-13175 GCA_014805445.1 Diplogasteroides magnus | reverse complement strand
CGGTCGTTTTCTGAAAACATCGTTTTCTGGAATCTAAAGCCAAATCGCGCAGGGCAATCGAATAGCTCATAGAATAGATTCTCAGTACATGTAATCTATTTGAACTGACAGTTTCAATCAATTTATATGCAGTTTGCTCGTACGCGAAAGCATGACCTAGGAACATTTAGTTGGTCAACTAAATGTCATAAAAATAATATCAGTTCACTTGTAATTAGACTGTATAAACATTTTCTTTGATTGTGCACTTGTACGAGTAGTTGTCTATCGTTCGTCAGAGACTACTTCTTGTCAATGTTGTCGCATCAGTGATACAACCGTTCGTAGTGCTATTGAATTAGTTAACAGGAGAATGCACTCTACTACCGTTTTAGAAACCCTACTGGAGACGCATAATGAAGTAATGAATGTATGGAAACGAACATATTGGGAACAATGAACATGAAGCACAAAATTCTTATCCACTTTGCTCACAATATTACGAAACAAGATGATTCTGCGTGTTGATAATGATGATTACCTCAGAGAACTCACGGCAGTTTTGTGCGCGATTGTTTCAAAATAGTATTTCCTCCCTGCGCGATTTGTCTTTAGATCCCAAAAAACGATGTTTTCAGAAAACGACCGTAAGCAAAATCGTTTCTTTCTTGGTATTTCGCATCCCTTCATGGCTTCTCCAAAGCCAAATCAACCCCCTTTTTTGCGGTAGCCCATTTAAAAAGATGGAATATGGAATCAGACAGTAACAAGATGCGAGAGAAATTGTACCCTTGAGATTATAAGGGGACTTGATGAAATAAGGGGACACTGAGTAAAGTTGAAAATGTAGAAAAAAATTATTCATTCGTTGTATCTGTAAACGATGCGCCGTGGAGATTTGCTCAATACCAATATGTGAAATGAACAACGAACCGTCATTTCACGGTTCCAGTTTTTATTTCGCCGTTATTGCACAAGTCTCCCTTGGCTCTGCTGTCCTTTACCCTCGGTGTATTATAATATAAATATATCTTATGTTCACTGTGATTGAAATGTAAATTTGCCGAGAACAATGTTTTCTTACAAAGGAGGCCAGAATAAGATTGATTGGTTGTCTGACCAAAGGGAAAGTGTCAGAGAAAGGGAGGGTACACTGGATGATTAGTTTAAGGTCGTCTATGCGATTCTTCCGCATCTTTCACTTATTCTCTGTTCAGACCTTTTCAACTCGGGAACTTTGTCCTTTTCAGATTTTCCTATATAAAATCGCCAATCATTTCGCGTCGTAAACACGCAGTACATTGAAATAAATTCATAATGTTTCACTCAAGATAGATGCAACATTTCAAGTAAGTCTTCCTCCCTCTGATCAATTTCATTACAACAGTACAGAAACAAAAAAGAACGTCTGCTTCAACAACAGGACAAGTCGACCATCGTATTGTGGCACAGAACTGAAGGAGATTTTGGAAAAGGCTATCCCTTTGCCAAGAACAATATCCTCGACGAAATAAAATTCCACCTCGTTGACACGCCCGCGCATTCGATAATGACTAAAGCAGTTGACAGTGTACAAGGTAAGGGATGTGAATTGATCTCTGCTCGAACGACTTTTAATTAAGGCAATGAGTTCGTGGAAGACCTCAGCAGCGATAACTCGGGAATAAATTTTTTGATAACAAGTAAGGGTTTCTATAGGATATAGGGAAAAATTATAGCAAAGAGAGACGAGTAAGAGACTTTAGACAAGTGATATTAGGGGGTGAAAGACTCTAGCGCCTTGGATATTCGCGAAATAGTAGTGATATGAACAGGCTCAATTATACAGTTTATCTTCATTGCGCAATTGTTTATTGCATTTTTCTCACCTGATATGAACCAGTGCGATGTGGTCGTCTATCTAGCCAATTCAACCGTGCATCTGCCATTTAATATCACTACTGCCAAGCTACAAACGGCTCAGACGATGGTCCAGAGAATGAGGCATTGTTTCGGATAGAATGGGCCTAAATACATCCGCTTATTTCAGATGTTCTTTCGGTGAAAACAAACCCGTTAACGATGGGGACTTTGAAGAGAGTTCATTGCGAATCTGGCAGTCTACGCAATACTAGGGATTTATTTCAGTTTTATTTTTATATTTGTATGAGCAAAGATAAATGATGATGATCCATAATTGTTTCACATCGTGTGTTATGGGGAAATAGAAATGCGTCCAGGTGTGAAGGGAACACACGGGAAGGATACAAGTGGTGGGAGACCAAAATCACAGAGACATCGAAGTCACAGAAGAACAAAAAAGGAATGAGTTGGCATTCCGCGGTTTCAAAGAATCAGGGATCTGCGATTAAAGTAGAATGGAATGAACAGACTGGTTTAGGGTTGTTTTGATTTGTGTGTAAGGCAATTGCAACAGGTGGTAAAAGTGGTGAATATAGGCTCAATCCCCTGTATCCCCTGTATTCACAGCAAACAGGTAATAAAGAAAGATAAAATTTATATTTGGCAAAAGTTATTGATAAATTGTGATTGGAAAAAGATAGGCAAAAGAGATTAAATTATAAAAAAATAGGTGAAGAAAGCCTGTGTGTGTCCTGGTGCTCCGGTCGATCGCAGTCGACGGTGGCTCGGCGACGCGTCGCAAGCGCTCGTCAGATCCCCTCGAGAAGAGGCAGATAGGAGAAAACGTCCAAGTCGGGGCGGCTCCCTCAAACTTGGGTAATTAAACCAAAGCCGAAGCAACAGAATTGATCCACGACGAAATATGACGACGGCAGTACTAATTGGGACGTAATAAAGGAAGAATTATAAAAATTCATGAAGTACGGGGACCGTAACGACGAAAAAATAGGAGAAAATGATGGAAGAAGTGAAACTCTTTAGGCCAGAGTCTGGCGGAACATTCGCGAAGATTACGGTAGAGGTTGGCTCCGCGCCAATTCGAAATTGTGACCACTGTGACGGATTACAGTAGAAAAGTCCGGTGGGGCGAAGAGTGCGACGGGTCAGACAGTGAAAGTCGACTTTTTGCACCGTACAAAAAGTAGAGTAGCATTATTTTGATAAAATTGGAGTTTTATTGAAGTTATATTACGATGAATTGTTGAAATAAGAAGATAGGAAGTAAATAGCAACGGCGAACGATGCATTTAACATAGATCGCGCTATAAAGTCGCGACATTCCCGCCGCCAAGAGAATTCTCCATGCGAGATCGATCAAGACGACGTAGACATGTCGACGACCCAGGCAGACCATACTGAATACACACCGTCCGCTGTTGCCTGAAGAAAAGATAGGTGTGCTGGGGTCGAACAAAAATCGGGCGCTGGTTGAACAATGGGAAGAAACAAATTGACGTGACGACAAACAATGAAGTTAAGAACTATAATGAAAAACAATGAAGTGAAAACGACGATGAAATGAAGAACAATTGATGTTACAGAGTGTGGTGATGTGTCGTGGTTGCTGTTTACTCCACGCAGTACTGCGTACCTCCTAACAAGCAGGAGACGGAGAAGGAGAAGACAGGCTGGTCTTCTGTGAATCGACTAGAAGTTTCCTTTCAGAAAATAGGTCGTTGAATGGGCGATCCGAAGTGTGTTCTCCATAGAAGTATTCACTGAGGACCTCGTGTGTGAATCCACGTGAAGGAATGTCAGATGGTTCGAGAAGAGGAGCCTTCTTGAATCCAACGGCAGCAGTTGAAGAACGGAAGATAGGCGGTGTGAAGACCGACTTGTCTTCAGAAGGAAGGGTCAAGATAGGTGGCTTGACGGGCTCTTCCTTCTTATCTTCCAGTGTGGTGATGTGATTGATACTCTCCGATTGTCCAATGGCGGATACTGAATCAAAAATAGGAGGAGTGAAGACCGACTTGTCATCCTTCGGAAGATTCAAGATAGGTGGCTCTACAGGCGCTTCCTTCTTGGCTTCCTGTGTCGAGATGGGCTTGATGTAGCCCTTGGCGACGATGTTCATGAGCATGTTTCGACGATCCTCAGTCATCTTGACCGGAATGTCGAGTCTCTGAAGCGTACTACTGCCGATATTGTAATCTTGTGGTCGAGTCGCGACAATGGGAGTAACCTGTTGAAAAATAGGCTCTTTCTCCACGACAGACGGATGTTCCGTAGTCGTCGCATGAACGTTGAGTGTAGAAGACAGATGGGGCACCTTCTTGCGACGTCTCCTCTTGGGGCGTTCTTTTCTTCGAGAATCGTAATTTGGTATCTGATGGGATCCATGGTGAGACAATTCATGAAGGTGGAGTTGTCGTCAGATGGGGAATCCGTTCCAGTGATAATGTTGCCGAGTGTCGTGCTGATAATAGGTCACTCGGAAGTTTGGAGATCAGACAGGGATTGTTCATGATCGAAATCATGTCTGCTGCACCGAGCAGAATCTGTGGTCTGTAGGAATGGCTGCGAGACGCTGTGTGCGTGAGATTGATGCCCTTGTCAACGAGGAAGTCTGAATCAGCCTTTGAGAGTGGAGTGCATGGGGCAGAGACAATGATGGTATCGTCCATTGCGAGTCCGGTGAACGAAGTCCATCCTGTTGTAGTCTTCAGCTGCCACTCGTGAAGATTGAACGTCTTGGATTCAACGTGGACGCTTCTCGGTCCCTTGATCTGGACGTACTTCTTGTCCACGATGGGTAGACCAAGCTGCTGTGAGAGGGAAGACGAGATGATGGTCGGTTGTGCACCAGAATCGAGCATGAAATCGACCTCTTGTATGATGTCCGTGTTCTTATTCTTGATAAGACAGGTACCGGTCCATAGTCGCACGGTGCGTCCACAACTTTCCATAGTTGCAGCGTGGAATCCCTGCTTCTGATGATGAGATTGCTTGTTATTGAAGATAGGTGGTGTGTTGTTTCCAGTCGGAGCTGCACCTCCGTGGTTGTTGCCGTCGCAAATTGAAACATGATGAAGCCCTTTGCAGTTCTTGCACCTGGATTGGCACTCCACGGCCGTGTGACCAGTGCGAAGGCGCTTGAAACAAAGGTGCTGGTCAATGATGATCTTCTTGCGCTGTTCAATCGATGTGACAGCTTGGCAATCCGACGAAAACGGATGACTGCTGCAGAAAACACAGGTAGGTCCTTGACCGGAGTGTTGTTGATGTCCAGATAGGTGATTTCGATTGGTAGAACGTGAAGTGAAGTTGTTCTCCTGTTGTGTGAAACCCTTGCGACGCTGAGAAGAAGAAGTATAAGAATATAGGGACGGAATCATCTCCTGTGTCTGTTGTACCGTGACCTTCTTCAGCAGGTACTTCTCGACGAAATCGAGCAACTCTTCTGTGGTCTTCTTCTTGCCGTCAGCGAAGTCGAGGAATCGCTCTTGAATATCCGATCCAAACTTTGACAGAAGAAGAAGTCGCATTGTAGATGAGTCAGTGTGCTGATCTACTGCGTGAAGCTGAAGAATATAGGGCCTGATGTACTGTAGCATCTTGAGTTGATCTACGTGCGAGGAAGAACGAGATTTGGCCAGCGAGATGTACTGTGTGAGCTCAGTCACTGCTTGCATAGTGTGATCGAAACGGGCCTTGAGAATCTTGATCGCTGCAGGATAATTGTCAGAAGAAACTTGAAGACAGGCGATCGCTGCTGTTCCTTCTCCTGTGATAGACTGTTTCAAATAGGTGAACTTCTGAAGGTCCGAGATTGTGGTAATGTTGTGTACCTCCGCTTCGAATTCCTTCCAGAAGGCAGGCCATTGCCATGCTGTGCCATTGAAGGATGGGAGCGGCTTCGCAGTGATGATCGGAACAGTGACTGAATTCAACTGTCCGAGTGAAGAAGTGAAAACAGGTACTGCTGGAGGTGGGGCATTCTGAAGTGCTGTTGTTGCTGCGGTTGTTGCACTGTTCTGTGCTTGAGTGTGTTGTAGTTGAACAGATAGGCTGAATTCCTTGGACTTCGTTGATGCTGCGCTGTCCAGCTCAGAAGCTAACTGTTCAAGAGCGAATTCGACGGCTTCCGGATGATTACTGTTGCCGTTGCCATCGTCCGTGAAGTAGTCGTCCATAACTTGTCGCTCTGCTGCGACGTCGGTCGCTTCCTCCGTGATCTTCGTCTTCCACAATGACCATTGGTTCTTGTATAATCCATTGAGACGACGCAGTTCGGCTGCTGCAGCCAATGACGGACCAGCGAGAGAAGATAGGTCAGCGTCAGATGCGGCGTTCCTGATCTGCTCGAGTATACCCTTGTACAATGACAGCTTGTGCTGAATGTCGTTGAAAGTGTTCGTCATTGCGCTCCTTTTGTGCGAAGAGAATAGTGGTTGGGACATGATGAAAGAAAGGTGCGACGAAATTGGTGTGAAGTGGCAAAAAAATAGATGTCCGCTTCGTGTACACGATCAAAATGTGGAGTTGCAACAAATAGGGAGATTTCCACTTGCTGCACGCGGGCAAAATGTGGAGTTGATCCAAATAGGTGCGAAGTGTGACGAATTTGAAGTACAGGTGATGAAATCCACGATGCTCAACTATCTGTGGTGTGCTGGACTACGGTATATCAGATAAATCTGATTTCCGGATTGGTCCAAGCCCAGTTACCTAAGCTAGGCGGAGACTTCTACACTACAGAACGATGGTCGAGCGAGAATCACTTTTCTCTCACTTTTCCACCGATCCGCAGCGTGCACACCCACAGACAGTAAAACAAAGGGACTTACGGGAAGAGAACCTGCTGCGTAATACAGACAGGGATGAATGAAGACCTGCTGCTTGATACAGACAGGTAGAAGAACGATGGGTACAGAAGGATGAGTCCACTTCGTGTACGTGCTCAAAATGTGCAGTTGCGTCCAATTCCGACAGAGTCCACTTCTTGTCCGCGGTCAAGAAGTCGAGTGAAGTCAAATAGGCGAGAAGTACGACGAATGTGTGACGAAATTGAAGTTACGAAATTTGCTATGTTCCCTATCTGTGTGTGCGAAGGCTACGGTATGCCAGATAAATCTGACTGCCGAATAGGCTCGAGCTGGGGACAAAAGGCCTAGGCTAGGCACCAAACTCACACCCTACGGAGTGTTCAAGCGAGAGTTCACTTTTCTCTCACTATCACACAACAGCAGTGTGTACACACTCAGAAAGAAAAACAAAGCAAAATAACGTACGAAGGTTCGAAGAATTGCCGCACAGAGAAGTATTGCCACTCGGGGACTTACAGCCACACAATGAAGAAAAATAGGTCGGCCGTAGGGAGAAGAATTGACGGAAATCAAGGGAAGTGTGACGAATAAATCGATGATGTTCAAATCAGTGCTGCCACACCGAAAAGAATGACGAAAATGGCGAATCGAAGAGAATCCACTTCCTGTACGCGAGCAAGAAGTGTGGTGCAACGAGGGTCCACTTCTTGAGCCGCGCAAATTGCAGAGTTGGGTCCAAACAGGTTCCTGCGTTCCTGAGCTGAGAAATATAGGGAATATAGGGAAAAATGAGACCTAATTAGCTGCCTGCTGTGCTAAGGAAACCAAGGAATCAAGCTGTGTGCACCATGTTTTGATTTGTGTGTAAGGCAATTGCAAAAGGTGGTAAAAGTGGTGAATATAGGCTCAAACCCCTGTATCCCCTGTATTCACAGCAAACTGGTAATAAAGAAACGACAAGGGTTTCGATTAAACATTTATCGCATGGAAAAGCATTCTACTACATATAATATATGCAGGTTGCCCTTTTCGGTTCGCGTGATTAGTGATGTATTGATAATTGGGAGCAACACATGCATTTCAAATCGGTGACCATCAAGGGTTTGAGGATAGAAAACGGGCTGATCGGAGACGGAAAAGAAGATAGAAATCCTGATAGAAAGCTATTATCTTGTTTCTCTTCTCAGCAGGATTCATTCTCATTCCCCTGTTGTTTCGTTCCGATTTGTGAGTGTTATTCATTCTTTCAGCTCGTGTATCTTCACAACTGCATGTCAATTTTTCATCAAACGTTAGACACCAAAACCTTAAATTAGTCTTTATTCAGATCTGGAAAAATCTGCATATTTGCACTGCTGCATGGAACAAAATTATATTTTCCTCCTTCAGTCGAAGAACGGGATCGCTTCCGTTTGGACATCCTCTGCAAATGCATATAGCTTTCTATCAGGATTTCTATCTTCTTTTCCGTCTCCGATCAGCCCGTTTTCTATCCTCAAACCCTTGATGGTCACCGATTTGAAATGCATGTGTTGCTCCTCTATATGTTGGTCAATAAACCAATTCCCAATAACAACTAATATCAGGGAAACAACGAAATAACACGCGCATAAGAGTGAGTACGTTTACATACATAATAATTACAGTGATTATTTGATATGGCAGTGCCCGTATCATCCATCAGATTAGAGGATTACTGTAGGTAAAGGAACAATGGCTCATATACAGAATCCTGCGTATAGTGTTGTATTCATTGGGATAAGAGGCATGATTCATTGCCAGATCTTTGAGAATGCGGTCGTTCATTCCTCCGAGGTAGTGCTTTTCAGCATGGATTGTTCACTTCTTTGTTCAAGTGATCATATCCTACCTCTTCTATTCACTTCGGAGTTTAATGGCTTTGTGATTAGTCCCACCCACACTTTTCCTTTCGTCCCGTCGATTAAAAGACTTCATCGGTTTTCCCTGTTGCTTCAGTGAGACTAGCTAGCCATCTTATTCAATGATATATTTATTCATCAATTTTCCTCCTTCGATGTTGGGTAGTACAATTGAAAAGGAACGTATGCGATCTGATGGTCGAAGGGAAATGCATCGTACTAGAAGTGGATTCACAGGATAAGTTACGCGTATATTCAACTTACTATGAATTATGTTGCTATTTCCAGATGACATATTATTGGACGGTGCCGTTAGCGAAGATCTGAAACGGAAAATGCACTTCATACTATTGTTAGAAAAGAATAATGTTACCCCGAAGACGTTCTTTTCGCCGTATTTGGAAGATGACACCTCGACATTGTGAACCGGCCGCACATTTGGCATCCAGGTCGGTCCCCTGAGCAACTTTTTTACGGAAGAAGTGCATTTTTAAACCAATACCCCTCAGGATGTCTTTCTATCGCCGTCTCCTTGATGTGGCGTAAATTCTGATTCTTCTGGAAGGGAGTAATTTCGTGTTACATAAGAACGGCAATGAGAGGATAACGGAAAATTTGCGAAATTTGAAATGATAGATTTCATTTGTGCAAAGCAGCTGTAATGTGAAATATACATTTTCTCACCTTGCATTAATTGTTCCTGGCGAAATTCGATGAAAATCATTGATTGTAAGTAGGTAACCATCGAGGCACGTGTATAGGGCGTGAAGAGACATGAATGCAATGACCATGGGCGTCCACCCCCTTTCGATTTATCTCCGTGTTCTCTAATTCTCCCCCTCTTTCACAGTCTCTCATCTTCAGACAAAAAGTGGTGGAAGAGTGTTGGATTGATCGGCATGTCAGGGGGCAAGGTGAATGTTCAAACCGCGAAACGTTTGTTTATGTCAAAAATACAGCCAAGGCAATGAGTGAAACAGGCATTCTAATAAAATGGGGGTATCGAAGATACTGACATAAGACAAACGATCTTCCAGATGGGATGGAGCGCAATGTAATTGAATACACATGTATACCATCCGACGTAGATTAATTAATCTTTTAATAAGGATCTTCGTTCGATCTATCAACTTTATACATAGCACTAAGTGCAAAAAATTCGCAGCGAGCAGGGTTCGAACCTACGCGGGCAATGCCCATTGGATTTCAAGTCCAACTCCTTAACCACTCAGACATCGCTGCTTGCGAAGATTGTCCTAACACTAAGATTTTGTTTGCATATTCAAATCTTCATCAGTCATGAGATTTCGCAGAACGAAAATATCAACCACACTCAAACAGTTTCATGCGGAAGCTGTAACTTCTTTCCAGTTTTTGAGTAGTGATTTTTACGGTGGCCGAATTATTTGCATGCCATTCGATTTGCAAAATATGGAGATTCCACATTAGTCATCTTGAATCAACATCTAAAACCCGGAACGCATATCAGCGCAATTATAAAGTTGAAGCTGCATTCCCAATTTCCAAAGAAATAATGCAATTTTGTGAAGATGTTTACTGGAAATAGTGCGCACGCATTGTGACTTTTTGTGAGGCTACGTCATTATTGAAGAAATTTTGATCAAGCTGCATGGTCGTGGTGGATGGGTTAGAAACTTCTGACCAGTTAACCATAATGGCGCAAAGTCCATGACGCGCTTGTCTTTCACAGAATATATTGCATTGTCGTTCCTCATCCACATACGTGATTTGCTAAGGAGGAAGTACAGCTGAGGACTTCATCAAATTAGAAGTTGTTGTTCGCTGTCAAGATTTCCTATTATTATACAAAAATAAGTATGTACCGACACATTTAGTAACAGTTTCGTTGGTCTATACGATGTCCTGTGGTTGGAATGATTGGATGCATTGCGGTCCTTCAGAATGGACCGAGAATGTACTACTCATTGCATATCATCTCATTGGATGTGTCTCGATTCCTGTAAGTCCTTTTCTTCTTAACATCATCTATTCCTTTCTTCTTTCCAGACTACTACTGTGGTTCTTGTGATCGTCCTCACTAAAAGCAGTACACAAATAGGAAACTATAAGTATCTTACTGCCATTCATCTGGTATCCAAGACTCTTCCTTCCCTTTACAATCTTGTTCCGTTCAGTTGACTCTCATTGTATTCGACATCCAATTCTGTTTCACCTTCTGTCCAGTCTTGATAATACAGAGGACGTCATATTATTCCATTGGAATTGCTTCCTTGATTGGAATATCGATCCCAACTCAAACAGTATGAGATCAATCTTAAATCCCACAGTTTCAAGGCATTTCAGGTATTTGGCATCGTCAGTATTCTCCAGATGTTGAGTGCCACATATCTGTGTATCATGTATAGACACCAGGCAGTTCTTTCCTCGAGGAGCAAATTCAAGGTGATTTCATCCCCTTCGGAAATTAATAAATTAATATGTCCCTGTAGCTTCACGGTCAAAGTGAGTGGGTGGCAACTTTCCTTGCCTTCGATATTGGAATTTCATCATTTGTTGTTACTCTATATTTCGCGTTTGAACGGGATGTTTCACAAATGGAACGAGTGAGTTATAATATGCTGTCTCTATAGATAGTTCCATTTGCATATTATTATTGTTGTAGTGCATTCTGTATAAATGACGACCAAATATAATAAATGTACTTCAGAACGATCCTGACTTGTTATGGCTTTTGAACAAGGAATATTTCGCCTACATCCCAATCAATTTGGACTTGTGGACTTTGGCATGTCTCAAAGGAACTTTGTACTACTAAAACGTATTTTTACAGTTTGTTCTCTGTCATTTGATTGTTTCTCAAACTATTGTCTGGTCTCTCATAGCATTCACTTTCTGGCACATGTTCTATACTCTTCAATCCACTCGCCATTTTCTTTCTGAATCAACGAAGAAACATCAAATGAGGGCCATTCTATCACTCGCACTACAGGTTTACATGCCTAACAATCAACTATAACAACATCATTCAGTGCCTGGTCCCCGTAGTCCTAATCCTTTTCCCTTTGCTCTTCCAAGCAATCACTCTATTCTTCTTACCCATGCTGAACTACAGTAAGCATTTTTGCCACTAATATTCTTGTTGTGTCTTTCAGACTTTGCAGTGTTTTCTGCGCTTTTATTCACTCTGAACTCTATGGCTACTTCAATCATTATCGTATCAACGACTCCAGACTATAGAATGTTTATCAGAAAGGTTTCCGGTATTCTCATTCCATCAAATTCAACAGAGGTGAGAAGGGAAATGAATTCAATTGATTGCGATTCTTCTTTCGGTGATTGCAATCACTCATCGATCTTATTCAACATCTAGGAATGGATGTTGAACTCATAGTCAGGAATACAGGGAAAATATTCTCGTCCTGATTAGACTCGTCTGATTCTCTGGATGACGGAGTGTAATTATCTGATTTTGAGTGAGGTGTCGAGTTTTTTTCGACCGGTCGTCTATGATGAACGAGATAGAATGAGTCGCTGATGCGTACATACAACCATGGTGCACTTCATTCCCTATGTAAGTATGAGACGCCCATTCCATAGATATTTGATCCTTGTTGAACGGGCAATAAAAAGACGGCGATGTATACAATGCGTTAGACCAAAAGAGAGAAAATGATTCCAAAAAAGAAGATTCCGATTATTGTTAGTAGAATAGTGCAAAAAGTTCGCAGCGAGCAGGGTTCGAACCTACGCGGGCAATGCCCATTAGATTTCAAGTCTAACTCCTTAACCACTCGGACATCGCTGCTTATTAATTGACTGCTCGTTGCATATTCAAATATACACAAAAGTCAAGAGATTTTAGATCATGCTTCCATATACGTATTTGAAGCCTTCTACACAGACTGAACCTTCTGTATTCACTGTACTAGAACTAGTGCCTTCGGATTCCTCTTCATCTGCTCTCTCCCCACTATCTACATTCTCTCATCATTGGGATTAGGGTTTTTAAAACGGTAGAGTGTATTCATATATGGCTTCGTGAAGCGGCCGTCTATCTCATGAGCGGAGCACGCTGCCCCACTGAGCTTGGAATTCAGAAGAATATCGACATCCGTCGGTTCTGGAGCAGACGTATGATATTTTTGTCCTCATTGTGCGTCATGGAGTCAAAGAAGATAAAACACGTTGCGAAGGCATCGTATAAATTGTTTTCTGCACGGCGATCCTGTGAAAAAATGTCTTTCTCAATGAAGCATGTAATTTTCTCTTCTTGTCATCGGAATAGTCGAGAACTTATCCCAATGCAACTTCTCATTCCTTCGATATTTTGTTCCAGCTTCATGATGTAGTCTCCGTTTTGTGCGACCGAAAGTGGTCATGCTGAGTTGATCGGCTTGTGAAGTGACAAGTGATCTCATTTGCGAGATCTTGTGGGGGTCGGCAGTGCTACTGGGCTCCGCTGTTTTCTTACATCGAATGATCACTTTGTGAATCTTGATTGTGTAATTGTAGTTAGACGACAACCTCCGTTCGTTATCTACAGCCCGTAAAAAGAGTAGGGGTAGCCGGCACTCCCTCCACCACCCCCGACCACCAACCCTATGTCATGCCTCGCTTTTGTCACTTGGGTGTGGCATATGCGGTGGTGGGTGGACGTTCGGAG
>JACMIF010004025.1:0-13187 GCA_014805445.1 Diplogasteroides magnus | reverse complement strand
CGCACAAATAACAGTGCAGAGTCGACAGTTCTTTGTGCCCATCACACAATCCGGATTTCTCTCTGCCCCTGAGGGCGGTTGTGACCATTGGCGAACAGACAGGGGCGGATGTGGGTCATGGCGGGCCGGTCCTGACTGGATCATCCTCTGGCTATCTGTCCACACTGTTGCACACGCACAGCTGCCGACACCGATATCCATCTGTCTTCTTAGGAACAATACCCTGTTTACAGATTATGGTTGGCAGTTTGACTACTTTACAGGATATGTTTCACAGAACGTATACCTTGAAAGATACTTGTGATGGGTTTAGAATAGACTAACGACATTTTTAATACATGGCACGTGAAACATAAAATATCTTCCACGACAATACGCGACATTTTTTTTAGCACGTTGGTGATAGGATTTGGTAGCGGACTGCAGCAAAATACATATTACATCTAGAACTGTATAAAATATATCAGGCTAACCATCTTCGAAACCCCTTCATATTTATTCCTCCTCTACTTCCCTACCTTTCCTCCATCCTCCTCTCCCTCCTCATCCACTGCCCTACAAGGAGCTCTGCCCATCCTCCAGCTATTTAACTCAGCTGCAGGCTGGCATTCAGCATCAGGTAGCTTTCTTGATATTATAGATGTTTTCACTTTTGACCAGTGGGTTAAAAAAGGAATCGTCATAGGTAAAAGTGTTATCTATGGAGGAACGACAGCGCCGAAATTGCGGGTATTCTACAACATACCAAATAACGGTGCATCTAGGTATGATTGTCCCTTATGTTAAAGTATGGTATCATTTGTAGTGTGACCAATATTGCATTGCATAAATAATATTTCAGTTTTTAAAGTGCAATGGTCAATGTTCAGTCGAACTATTTGTCCGTGTGTTTATGTGTTTTTAATTTTCCATATGATCTAACTACACTATCACGCGACGCCGCTTCTCGGAATAATAACTAGAGCACGAAACACATTGTAGCCTTTATTATAGGGTGGCGCAGACAGGAAATTATTGACAGCGATTCATTCCTAGCCGTCTAATTTCTATACATCGCGGTTGCGCAGCTATGTAGAGAAGAATGCAAAGGAATGAAGTTTAACGGATAGAAATGAACGGCTGTCAATAATTCCCGTTTGTGCCACTCAACATTATTATGTACTGGTCAATGTTCTGTATGGGATTTCTACAACTTGGATCTAAGGCAAATAGGAGAGTAATTTGGAAGAGGGAGGAAATTATGATTGACAGTTTTATTACTTTTTTGGAATATGTTTCAATTCTATCATAAATTGCATGATATGCCTTCCAAGTAATCGTCGTTCTAACAATTCCCCCACAATAATTAAGTTGTAAGAAATCCCTCTCAAATTCATCGCTCAAGAATCGACAACGGCTGGCAAAAAATTGCGATCAAAATAAACAATCGAAAAGATTTCATGGTAGTTGTGTAGGGTTCCCTTGTCAAGCAAGCGATTGAGCGCTTGATAGCGCGCAATTCATTTTACCCCACTGCCCGGTCTGCTTGTTTTGCTTGAAAGGAATGAATAGAAATGAAATCAAGCGCCCATTTCTTATCAAGCGCTTGATAAGGATACAAATCAATTTTGCCCACTTAACGATGATCAATTAAGGCTAAAATTGAAACAATGATTCCTTTTCGGGTGCTTTGCTACTGGTATAAAGTACAGACTCATAGCTTTATTTTGTGATAGAGTTTGCTCTAGAGCTAATGACTTGATTTTTTGCCGTTAATCGTACAAGAGCTGCTCCGGAGTCCGGACATACAATATCGTTGGAAATTTGCCATGATGTTATATTCTGACTTCCTCTTAGAAAAATTATAACTCATATTTAAACGTTATGGGCAATTTTCGAGCAAACATTTTGAACATTTACATGTGGTTTAGACTGATTGGCAGCAGTCATCTATAATCATTCCTTGCTCATACGATTCTCATAAACTGGTGGTGTAGTCGGTAAGGCGTTGGACTAATGTTTTTGAAGCACAGATTCGACTCCTCACACAGCTAATATCTTTTGCTATTTTTAACAATTTGTGATCTTATCACAAAATGAACTTAAGAAATTTATGAGATTAGTGGTCAACGGTAGCATGGCGAAACAATGTTTGTGGCAACAACTACTATCCATTGAGCCAATGACTTATCCCTCAATCTCACCCTAATGATTCGCAATCATGGTCAATGAATGAAGTTATGGCAAAACCTACCTCGGATTCGTGATCTACGTGGTCGGATTACCCTAAAACCCTGTTTTCATCTTTATTGCTGCATTTAGCTCTTAGTTACACTATCAAGCGCTCATTTCTTATCAAGCGCTTGATAAGAAACAAGCGATTGTTCATTCTCACCGGTCATCCTGCTTGCAAGCAATGAAGACCGCTAACGAGCGCTTGATAGAGAAAAATGAATTGACAAGGGAACCCTATAGTTGCGGTGTTCAGGTGGAACATCACCAGTGAAATTAGAATGCATTCAAATCTCATTCCAAACCTTGCAACCAGCAAAAATACCATTTAGATCAGAAAATTTGAACGCCGCCATGCCCTCAGCCTCAGCAACGGCCGGATTTGAGATGGGAAAGCCAAAGGCACACATGCTTGGCTTTTAGTTCTAGCCCGTAACGGAAAATGTCAATAGGAATGTAGGTATTTCTAATGAAAGTCATGGTAAATGGCATAGATAAAGTGTCTTCTGGTGTAGGGACAACAGCGACGAGACTGCGGGGGAAGAGGAGAAGAGACGGAGGACGAATGGAGAAGGAGAGAAGAGAAAACGGTCGAGGGAGAGGAGAAGGGAGGCTGATGTGGTTAGTGGGGTGAAGAATAGGAGTGCCGTCGAGATTTGCGCGATTACGGTGAAATGGACAGACGCGAAATAAGAATACAGGTGCAATTGTCCCCTACTGGTGTACGGCGCAAACGACTGATGAGAGGAGAAAAGTGCCCATTTCATAGTCAATTATCCGCATACAACAGTTTTTATATGAAATTGTCAATGTTAAGTAGAACCATGTGTTTGAGTGTACATCTTTAAAATTATATATTTGGATATTCGCCGACTCGGCACCATCACTTGAAGCCGTTTCTCGGATTAATAACTAGAGCTGGAAACATATTGTATCTTTCATCATGTAATGGTCAACGCTCTGTACGCTATTTCTAAAACTTGCCTCTGAGGCAAAAGACAGAGTGGTTTGTGATAGAGAAAGGATGAAAAATTAATATCTAGAGAAATTTTGAGCCGCAAATATTATGGAAAAATTGCAGAATATCGCTTGATACAGTATTCAAGAAATGGTTTTCACTAATCACAATGAATACGGAACAACTCACGTCCTTGAAAACTCTCAATCGATAATCAGCTTCTGATGTCTCAAGTGGAATCGAGAACTGCCGTCGGACTCGCTCTTGGCTCATCCAAACAGTTAAGAGGACTTTATGATTGGGTAATTTTTATTTCATTTGGCATATGTTTCAGTTCTGCCATAAATTTCAAGATATACCTTCTAACTAATCGTCTGGGGCAACAGCCTGGCATGCAATGCATTATATAACCCCATAAAATCCCCATGGACTCTCATTTTTCGCTCATGGCCCGTCCAAACATGAACAAGGTGGTTATGATTGACAGTTATAATACGTTTTGCGTTTCAATGCTACCATAGATTTCAAAATATGCTTTCTGAGTAATCATTCTGTGAATTCCTGTGTTAAAATGCCTCGCTTGTGAATCGACAACACAACAGCAACTGTTGCAATCAAATAAACCACAAGATTACGTGATTGTTACGATGTAGAACACCACCAATAAAATTCATACGCATTCATTCACATCGCATAGCAAAATTTTATATCCTGCAAAAATACCATTCAGCTCCGCAAATTCGCACGCCGCGATGCTCACAGCCTATGCGACAGCCGGATTTGACATGGGGAAGTCTCTCTAACGAGAATCACCTTTGAAGTCTCGACTGGAATCGAGGACTGCATCGGATTCGCTCTTGGCACCTTCCCACAGGTGAGAGGACATTGTGATTGGCAACTTTATTACTTGCTGGCATATGTTTCAATGCTATCATAAATTTCGAAGTGCGTCTTATAAGTAATCGTTCCGGCGTTCGAGCTTGCATGCATTACATAATTAACCCTCGTAGCATCAGTGGCATATGCTCATTCCTCGTACAAGAATCGATAAATTCGCACGCCGCGATGTCCTCAGCCTCTGCGACAGCCGGATCCGACATGGGGAAGTCACAGGTACACATTTTGCTTTGCTCCTGGTTCTGCCCCGTAACTAAAATATGTTTGTTTTAGTAAACATTTCCCCAAGAAAACTCTCCCATATCACAGGACATAATTTCTCGGATTAATAACTAGTGCGTGAAACATATTTATTGTAGCCTTTATTATGTAATGGTCAATGTTATGTATATTATTTCTAAAACTTGGATCTACCGCAAAATTCAGTGATTTGGGAGAGAGAGAAAAATTTATATGCTGCAGAATCACGCCTACCATCTGCCAACCAAACTTTCATTTAAACGGTTGTTTCGTTTAACGAGACTATTATCAGACACTTCACCGTGTGAAATTGACCTTATCGTTAAAGCTGTTGCGAATGCCAATTGGATTTGATATCTCTCCCTATCTCGACTCTTTTCTCGATGCCTCCCCTCTCTTTCCCCCTTCATTCGCTTGCCCATTAATTCGCGCTATTTTTTTTATCCAATCAGCATTTTTAAGCCAGTTGTGCTCGTCATACCTATTTTAGAATTGAGCAAAGTATCGGCAAGAAAGTAGGAATAATAATGGAGTTTATTGTTTTTATGTTTTGTTATTTTTGGCAGTGATCGCCATCTGAGCATTGTTCGCAAGAAACGTGAGGCTATCAAAAGCACATGAAACACAACTGAATGCTCTTTAATAGAATCAACCCTGAATATCCTTTTTGACTCATCATTTTACTTCGTAGAAAATAATTGTCGTATGTTTGGTGTTACAGCAACAGAGTTGTCCCTGCGCACAAATAACAGTGCAGTCGACTTCTTTGTGCCCATCACACAATCCGGATTTCTCTCTGCCCCTGAGGGCGGTTGTGACCATTGGCGAACAGACAGGGGCGAATGTGGGTCATGGCGGGCCGGTCCTGACTGAATCATCCCTCTGGCTATCTGTCCACACTGTTGCACACGCACAGCTGCCGGCACCACCAAATCCATCCATCCATCTGTCTTCCGTTTTTGGACCCCTGCTACACATCTCGCAGTTCAACAGGAAGATAATCCCCAGAATAGATGTTGCGCCGTCTCTCTTTTTCAAAAGCAGCATCCCTGCTCCATAAGGGTGAAATAGACAGACGCTCAATAAGAACGTTGCCTTAATCATTTTTATGTCCAGTTCATCATTGCGGCGCAAAGTCTGATGAAAGTACTAATAGTGGCTGATGTATCCAGTGGCAATTTCATACTATATTGTTCGCATAGAACAAAGTGCAGCTTTTTATCTGTAATGGTCAATGTTCAGTAGAATTATTTGTCTTTGAGTTTTTTTTACAAAATATATGAAAACGCACCCACTACCCTATCACTTGATGTCGTTTCTCAGGATAATATCTAGAGCACGAAACATATTGTAACCTTGCTATGTAATGGTTATTTTCCATAACTTGAATTTCCTGCAATATACGTAGATTAAGAGAGATACAAAAAAGTGAAAATTGATATCAAGAGAATTCTGAGCAGCAAATACTGTGGAAAATCGCAGATTACCGCTTTATACAGTATCCGCGATGTAAATTTCATGGGTCAAATTGATTACGGTAAGGCCCATCAACAATGTCTGCTCGCTTTCTCAAACGAGAATCAGCTTCTGAAATCTCGACTCAACTCGCATACAAATTCATTACAGTTTATTTGCGATGTAATGGTTATTTTCCAAAACAAAAAGTAAATTGCATAATGGCCAATGATCAGTAGAACATTTAGTATTTTTATTAAGTTTTAGGAGGATGTCTCTGGCCATTCGACTACTTGATGCCGTTTCTCGGAATAATATCTAGAGCACGAAACATATTGTAACCTTTATTAGATAATGGTCATGTTCTAAAATTTGGATTCAAACTAGAGACCGCCAAATGAATCACCAATCGCGTATCGAATCTCTAGCATAAAATTAGCAAGTAATATCACTGATTCGAATCACTTGCAATGCCATTCTTCCTCATTCTTTCCTTTCTTCCCGAAAATATTGTGATTGAGTATGGATTAGACAACTACCTGGAATGAGCCTGTCTCTTATCCTTGTTGTTTTATAAATGTTGTTGCCTTTTTGAACGATTGCAAGACAAAGTTATGCCATTTTCAAAAGCAAAAAGGGCTGAGATTCGATTGGGATTCGTTAGAGATTCGATAGGAATGGTGATTCGAATCAGCTGATTCGAATCACTTCAGAGATTCGAATCACCCCTCCCAGCTTCATTCGCGTATCGAATATATTCGTTGCGCGATCTCTAGCGATAGGCAACCGCTCCGCGGGGAATGGAAGAATCAGAAATGAATTTTACTACCGATTTAGAAACCCTAATAAATATGAGAGATAATGACTTATCAATCCATAAGTCGTTCCTTACAGAAATCAATGAAATTAGCACATCCAGATATAAATTTTGGTAGAATAATGTATAATTATTCGGATTCGAAACGTCGGATAAATTATTCGGAAATAAGGAACGTCTCGATCAATACAACATTCTGTCAATTTTCTTGGGATGACTCGCCACAGAGAGGAAATCCGACGGAAAGTTTATGACTATTCGAAGACTTCCTTTGATCCTCAGAGCGTATCCTCAGATTCGGTTATTTACATATTGATTATTGATTGCTTCGAATTCGAGAAAGGCACTATACTTTTTGTCCATTTCTATCATCTGCAGAGAGAGGTATTTATGCCTGTAATGGAACTTGATCATGCTTAGTATCATAAAAAAAGCAATGGCATCTAAAAACGGGCATTTTAATGCATGTATCATTCGTCTAGCCGCTTCGGGGCAGTTATCTACCGCCTGGAAATCGCAAAACGCACAACTTACGCGCAAAAATGAGCCGAATGCACAAACAATTATAGGTCCAAGCGAAATAGGATAGTTGTGCAAATGGTTGTTGGTTTGGCACACAATAATTTTCTTTGCGTGTCTCTCCATACATTCTCACTACTCGGCTTATTTCATCTGCCAATAGCTCGAATTTAGAAAGGAAATAACACACTATAGCAGCTATGTTCTGTTCATTTTCTGCTTTTCTCGGCTCATCCGATATGTCGCAAAGAATTGCAAATCCTTGGCATTCTTCTTCGTTCAATTGTGCTTTTGGCGAACGCAAGGCACGTCAGACAAGACATGTACTCGATCTATTTGGACGCAAACCAAATTCAACGTACGTTATGTTTAGGAACACATCCATGAATTTATTCTGTGCATTATCCGCTGATTTGCGAGTCTTTGTCGTGTTCTGAAATCCTATCGTTCGGCTCTGTTGAAAGAAACAAAAATTCCATCGCATTAAAAATATAAGCACATCATTTGTCGTCTTTACGCTTCGATGAGCAGTTGTCTATCACCATCAGAGATAACAGCTCGCCGAAAAGAGGAGTGGCGACATCAGGTGCACTTACTTTCGAAATACGATGCCTTTTCATCAAACAAACACCTGTTTCAGCACTGTTGCATGCCTGATCGCCCAAGCGTTTCCTAATTTGCCCAGTTTGAGTAGATCAGGCTTTATTTGTTCCGCACATAGCTCCTGAACGTATTGTGTTGCGCTAGAAGAAATAGTTGACAGTACTAGTAAATAAAAAAAATCATAGAAATATGTATGTCCCAAATAAATACATATGTAAATAAATTCCGCCGTTCAAACTAGCCGGTTTCTTGAATGTCTTGCAAACATCATCGATTGTAGTTTCGTTCGTCCCAAAGGAAATATACGCCTGTAAAAATATTTCATCTGCGCGAATGATTTTCTCTTATCAAGACGTTATTGACAACCGGTGACCGTCTGGCCGTTTGTCAGCAGTGTCTCGAAATGTGAACCCTACTTACCTCCCTAGTGGCGTTGACGTCCTGTACGAACCCAATATTTGCTTCCATCCAGTCCGTGCCACGAGAGAACAACGCAGACAAGTACTGAAAAAATGTTTACGAGGGTAGGGTTTCGCAAATGGGGAATTATTGACAGCCGTTCATTTCTATACGTCTAACTTCATTCCATAGCGGATTTCTCCACATTGCGTCGACCACCACGATGTAGAGAAGTTTGACGGCTAGAAATGAACGGCTGTCAATAATTTCCCATTTGCGATACCCTAGAGTAGCTTCCTGTATGCATACATTATAATTTTACACTGCCGATTTGAAGCTGTTTTTTGTGATACTGTTTAATCTTCTACACCTGGATAATACTGACATGAATAATACATACCCACTGAAGAGGATGTGGTTTCATCGAGACGTTGCACGCCACTAAGGCGATCAGAACAACGACCGGCCGCATATGACTAACAATAAGAGCAGTAATACTAATCGAATCAAAAGGTTAGGATGAAAGAGTAGTGAGCCATGGATATTTGCGCAATATTAGTGAAATGGACACTTGCGCCGTTAGAGTGGCAACAACGATGGGCCTTTATCTATTATACCATAATGGCGCAAACATACATGACTCACCTGCCTTTCAGCAAAATGTTACTGTTACAAGTTATTTAGTTGCGGAACATGCGAAATCACGCAGTTTAAACACAAACGCGCTGGACTTATATCAAGCTTACGACAAGCATCAGTACATAATAATTGGTTGCGCGTAATGCGCTTGCTGGGGGATAACAGTTGAGATCGGAACAAACATGCGTTGGTGCGCCCATACGAGATTTGTCTGTCCTACTTTAGCCGTTCCTCATTTGCAGCGTATAAAAAGTGGTAAACAGTTTTGACTCTTACTGATCACACCATTAGTAGCAAACAAGTGACACCTTTGTTTTCTCGACGGGAATCGATAGAGACATTTAAAATAAGCATCTTTTCTTGCCGACACTTTTCCTGAATGTTTCGAAAATTGTGCAAAAGACGATTGAAATCGACGGGATTCGATCCAGCGCCCTTTCAGGGGGTCTCGACCCCAAACATTTATGAAAATATAGGTTGGCTAATAAGTTTTTTTTGAAATGCATCCCAAAAATTCTTTCATAAGAATGGGCATTGGAGTTATCCTACGTTACAGGAAAAGTTGCGCGATTTCCCTTCTGAAGCCTTCTGAAGCCTTCAAATGTAAACAAGCTTCCAATGGCTTTCCCATACATTTTGGCGAAAAATTTTGAACAGAAGAAATCTTCATCTTTACGAGAGCTACAACTTTACTGTTGACCCCAAATCAATATATTGAGAGCGAACGGAGATTAAAATGCTTATCTGCGACGATATACCCGCTAATTGAAGGGGTTTGAGAGGGAGGGGAGGGGGAGGGGAGAGTATCCTTTCCTTTAGCGCTCAATATGTTTCAGGAAAGCATTTCAATCTCCGTTCCCTCTCAATCTATTGATTTGGGGTCAACTGCAAAGTTGTAGCACCCGTGAAGACGAAGATTTCTTCTGTTCAAAGTTTTTCGCCAAAATGTATGGGAAAGCCATTGGAAATTTGTTTCCATTTGAAGGCTTCAGAAGGATTCAGAAGGGAAATCGCGCAACTTTTCCTGTAACGTAGGATATACTGCATAGTGGTAGGCCACTCATTATCAGTATGAATGCACGATATGGTCATCGCTGCGCAAGCGTCCTTTAAACTGCAAGGTGCAAAAAATGACATATGACAACGTGATATCGGATCAAAAATCGAGTTCTTCTCGCTTAGCGTCGAGTTTGTGGTCCATATCAAAATATGGGTTGTAACTGCAAGCACGATAAAGTACATAAACCGCGATTGCGTCCTGTCCTACTTGTGGGCAATTTGGTAAAAATGTATGAATTTGCGATTTCATGGGAATTTGAAAATTGAAAATATCAAAGGCTACGGAAAGCCATTTTTTACAGATTTCTGTTTTTATGTGCGCACTACTAAGAGATTTAAATGCATTGTTCTGACTGAATTGAAAAAGCCCAAGAAATTCACATGTTTATTTGAAATATATCGATTTTTTTTACTTCGGACTGCATATACTGAATAATATATTCTGCTCTTTGTTTGAATGGGCTCGTCATGACTAAATAGCGATTGTACAGCGTATAGCCTACTTGTAATTATCAGTACATAGTTTGGTAGGTAATCGTGCTTAGAAGAGAAAGCCAGGACTATTCCCAAAATGTCGAAATTCATGCCGACTACGCAGTACGCAAACTGCAAGACATCAATCAATGATTTTTCATTTCTGGCTCAAGTTACCAATTACCAATTCTCAATCTGTTTTTAATACTACCCTACTCAACAGTAATTTTGAGTACTTTGAAACGACTGCACCTTTTTTTATTCATGAGTGGCATTTCTCCGTAGACGCCGGGTGCGACTTTTGAAGTTTTCGTTTGGTGCGAAATATCTTGCTAACAATGAGAGTAGATATGAAACAAAAAATCGGTGTCATGCGCGCAACTATCTTCCATCATATCCACTCATAGTTGGTTCATAACCTTTGTCGGTCATTGCAGGAAAAAATGCAATAATCCAAAGTACATCCAAACTAGACAATGACTGTTGCAGAATTTTACACTTTTTGGTCAGCGTTCTATTTATAAAGCTTAGAGATCAAGTATTGCTCGTTACATAGGTTGTTCACGCCTTCCCCACCAACTACCATAAACTTTGGAACAAGGGTCCTTCAATGGATTCTGGGAGCTTCCTTCAAAAAAAGAATAGTTACTTATTAGCCAACCTAATATCTGTATGATGGATTGAGAAAATTGCTGTTTTAACTTATCAGGGTTGTAGATTGGGCCCAGCATTATGCTTATTGATTCCATGGCTCCCATGGGCCAAATTGACTATCAATCGCCCGAATTTCGAAACGATCAGGATGCTCAGTTAGATCGTATCGAAATTCTTCCTCACGATCCTCATCACAGATACTCGTATACTAGGCGTGAAAACATCGTAAAAGTTACCATCTTTCGTCGATTAACGGGGATATCACTTTCGTATTGTTTTTTTTGTTGCGTTCATGATGTATGCAAAATCCACCACGTGAAGAATGTTTTGGCCTCCATCGCAGATCCATACCTGTGAAAACACACCGTTCACGTGATAAAACTACACGAAATATGAACATTAGCTGACTTTCGCAACATGGCGTTCTAAGTTATGTTCAGACGTTCCCCGTCAAGCATATTATCCCCGCCAAGCGCATTATCGAGGCGGCCGTCAAACACTTTATCCCCAGGGGTTCAAAAACGGTAAATTTGTCGTCATTCTTCTCCGTATCACTGTCGTTTCCCTGATAAATAACCGCTCCGCGGGGAAGCATGACGGCAAATTTACCATTTTTGAACCCCTAATTATCCCCGTCAAGCACATTATCGAGGCGGAAGTTTGTCTGAAATAGATTTATATGCGAGTTGCAAGAGCACAAAGTAGAATCTCTACAAAACGGCACTCCTATGGAAACAGGCCATAACTCAAAGGAATGAATGATTGATGATGCCTCTAACTAGCTGTGGATAGAATACCCAAAGGCGTTCAAGGATCCACACTCGATCAGTCCCCAGTCTGTGGTGCTCTTTGGGGCAGATGGCTTTTACGCGAGTCACTGACGCGCGCGCAAGTTTTGGCGGTAGATACCGAAAACTCAATAACTTTGATATAGCAATGTCCGCTTTTCAACGTCAATCCTTTTGATAAGGTGATTATTAGGGTTTCTAAAACGGAAATTTTATGCGAGAAAGTGCATTTCTCATTCGTCTAATCTCCGAGGAGCGGTCGTCTCTCTCATCTGATAGAAAGCCGCTCCGAAGGAATGAGACGACTGAGAAATGCATAAAATTACCGTTTTAGAAACGCTAGTGATTATCATTATGACGACTCTCATCTGTTCAATTTGCAGCCAATCTCATCAATCACAAATTCAGAAAAATCGCATTTTTCGGGAACTTGGAACACCACCATATCAAAAATAGACTGCAGAAAGCGTGCATTTAGCATGCGTGCACAAATTGCCACTTCCATCTTCGCCGGCCAATTACTGCGAACACTTCAAACATCCACTACCCCTTATTCACACTCACTTTGATCAAGACTCACTACGGACAGAGCTCTCTGTCTAGATATGCCCTGCAACTACACCATTTGTCTCTCCTCCTCCCCCGTCCTTCCAGAATCATCAAAACTTTAAAAGCAACAATCAGGTCAACATGGGGATAACCTTCCACAGATTTCTCATTCATCTCAGTAAGGCAATTTCTAATATTCGCGTCGATTCTGAAAAGGATTTTAGCAGTACTAAACATCATCTATGCGATAGTGTTCATATTTGTGCAGGAGCTATCATTTTACGGAATATTCAGCACCTTCTTCAAGGCTAGTGCTGTAGCAGAAGAGAATGAAAAAAGATGTTCCAGAGTAATGTACGATGGCTGGGAGCCATTTCTACTGCGCAGTCGATACAAGTGACTGTTAGCGCGGGCATGCCTTTAGATAAATGATGTTGAATATTCGAGACAAACTTGCAGTATTAGTGCACCTTCTCATTGCAACTAATCGGTTTTCTGCCGTAGTCTACCCCTTGGCTCATAATCAGGTGAGCATAGAACGAAACGACGAATGCACCGGGGTTTCTAAATCGGTAGCAACGTGCATTTCTAATTCGTCTTGTCCACTCTGTTGTATGTGGAACGCATATTATTGTGGTAAACGGAGTTGAAAATGTGACTATATATTTTGAGCGTGAAACCTATTCAAAATCATGGCTAACGGTCAGAGAAATGACGAAATAGCACGCAAATTTGAGAGTGCACAGTCGTCAGCCTGATGGAGTGTATGTGTATATCAAGTTGGTTTTCCACAATAACAGAGAACCCCATTTCGCTGGAACGAGCATAGAAAGAGAGGAGCAATGCAGAGCGTGCCGTAAAGTGGAACAGCGCATCAATATCGCGCACATTCGTGAAACCGCGACGCGTCCCGCTTTACCTTCAA
>JACMIF010004024.1:0-13189 GCA_014805445.1 Diplogasteroides magnus | reverse complement strand
CGGCCCCACCCTAATAATGCCCTAACAAAACTACCCCCCACACCACCCCCCCCCCTGCGCTTGTTTCCCCCCCCCCCCCCCCTTTCCATCGAATGTCCTACATGCCTCATTTGAAGTTGTTTTAAGTACTCAGCAGCACAGACTGGTTACGTAGGCAGTCCACGGCGTTGTTTACAAAAAACTACATCGAAAACTGAGCTGCTTTACTCGTGTATAGCTAATGAGTCATTGTTTTCGCGCCCCAACCTCGTGATGTTGACCAAATTGACAGCAAAAATTACGGTAGCTTCGAAATTTGGCACTGTGCCAAGTTTGTTCAAAAGTCTTGTTTCCTTCGTTATTACTTTCTTCAAAAGTTCTGCCTTGTTTGTGATGTATTTTAATAGTGAAGTGCGTATTCAGAATGTCGGAGGCCTTGTCGTTGGAGATCACCAGCAATGTCACCGACTTTCCCTACGAGAAGAAGTTCCCGAGCAACTACACCCTTCTGGAGTTCAAGGTAATTTATCAGCTCTTTTTTTAAATAAGGAACTTCAATAATAAACGATTCTGTCTTAGGGTATGTCAATTTCAGAAGAAGGTCGAACTCGTGGTGGGGTCCCTTGCAGAGACGATGTCGGTGAGTTTAAAACTCGATAATCATCATTGGTGGCTTCCTTCCACTTGCGATGATGTGATCATTCTGTTAATTGCCTGCTGGCTTCAATTTAAGTGGAAGGGATTTCAATGAGTTTTTTAAAATTTTTAATTTTTATTTGATAATAGGCCGAGCTCCGTGATTCCGAGGGCAAGTTTCTCGCCTCGTTGACTGACGACAACGCAACTCTGAAGGCCCTGGGCGTCAGGGTTTGTCATTTCTCCCTTTTTCTGGTCCTACTTATATGCAGATTATATGAGCAATGACTTGATTTGTCTCTTGATTTCGTCTGATAGCATTACGGCGAGTGAATTTGAGATTGCTTGAATGTTTCATAGATTATGTTCTTGTTTTCGAGTAATTCATTCGTTCTAATGAAATAGATCGGCATGCAGATATTGCAAGCGTGAAATTTAGTCAAAATCGCCGAGTAACTTCATCGCATGAGTCATGTGCAATGTTATCAAAGTGACATTTTTAGAGCGGCCAACGCATTCATGTGATTGATACGAGCGGAGCGAATGCTGAGCTCAAGGTAATTACTTCTGTATCAGCAACTTTTCTGCTGACTGAAGGCGGATGATGACAGGCAGGCATACTGTAGCTTTTCGTTGCAGGACACGAGCACGATTGAGAAGTACGAGATATCAGACGAGGCATACGACAAGAAAACAGGTGCTTTGTTTTGGGCTCTTGTCCACTTTAGCAGATCAAAATCACCATGGTTTAATGGGCTTAAGCACCTTAAATTTTGAAAATATGCAAAAATGGAGTTGAATTGAATCCACCAGCATGGAAACATGGTAGATTATATTTTGGTCAAAGGTTGACAGTAGTGCGGTTGGTGGCGGCGCCTAAATGCATCCCCCCTTTCGCTCTGTTTATTATGATAAATCGCATTACACTATCGTGTTTTCGTGCCTCGCTGCAATTGCGTCTTTATATTTTCGTGGCAATGGCGTTGGCTGAAAGCGGGAAGGGGGGAGGCTAAAATTATTTGGGCACTCTCACTGAAAGGCAGCGGGAGCAGATGATGATATGTTTACATTGAGGCCCTCCTCAGTTTGAGGAACGAAATGGAAAGAGGGAAGTGTCCCTCTTTGATCACGCTTATTTTTGCCCGTTCAGGGAATCAACCCCCGATCATGTAGCAGGAAGTATTAGAGAAGCAGAATTTTGGTCCTGAAATATGACATTGACTATACTGTCAACACTTTTGATGGGGGCGTTGCACGCTCGAAATCGCACATTTCGTGTTTTGAAGGAAATTCCAATCTTAAAATGGAGCTTAAAGTCAGAGGTGCTATTTTAGCGGCTGAAGTCTGAGCAGCTGATACAGCAGAGTTCGTGCTAACTTAGCTTGCCTTTAGAGCTCCATTCATTAAAAAAATGAATTAATTGCGTAGTTTCACAAAAATTTGCTTGCTTGAACTGCAATAACTGAAAAGTTGTTTTTGCGCGGAGTGACTTCGTTATTTAGGATGATCCTGCCATTCAAGATCATAAAAAATAACGAAGTCACTCTGCAAATGTCATGTGCGGCGCTGTGCATAGTGAAAATGTTCAATTTCTGCAGTTGAATATAGCATATTTGTGTAATAGGCACTCTACATTCGCTTCGCTTTTTAATGGGAGCCACTATTCTAGAAATCTTTCGGTACGGACACTGCTCTTGTGTGCTGCCTATATCTAGCTTGAGGCCATAGTTGTAAGGTTGGTCACAAACGCGTACCCATCCCGGCATTGAATCGAAAATTAGGTGTATCCAACCCGGCATCGACCCTCCCCGCATGAAATATTTGAACTATTCTTGAGATGTCAACATGAGTGGATGGATGTTGGACGCGCACGGGAGTTGTATGTAGAGTTCATGCTCGCTTGCGCGTTTCCAAATGGCAACAGAGTTCTCCTGAAATTGTAGACTACTGTAATCACGGCAGACTTGTGATTGACGCAGAATCATATTGTATCTTTGCAAACAGCAGTATATGCGGAGTATTAGAACCCCCTTTGCATCTCTCAACCCTCTCCTTCTGCCCCCACTTGACTACCGGGTTTACGAGTCATAAAATAATAGGAAATTTTCTGAATACGAATTAGGCATCTTGGGCGTCAATACCCTCAAACGTGCTGTTGTCCATAAGGTTGAAGCCATAATTTGTAATTCTACTAGATTTGTACGAAACGACACTCCATGAGTTTCGATGCTCTCAGAAGCGCTGTTATCTATGATCACGAAAAAGGCTTTGCGAGGTCACATTTTGAAGTTGTGCTTGATGTGCAAGTACACGAGATGCTTTCGCTAAACCTTAGCAGTCACGCGACCTCAATGAACGTCGTGCATGGAAATTGTATTTTCTGCGACCCAATTGTCATTTGCGATTGAGAATGCAATGGAGGGAGGAATAGGAGGGGCCCAGCCAAAACATCTTGAGATGAGACTGTCGTTGCGACGATACGGAATGCTTTTCTTAGACGGCGTTGATTTGGCGAGAACGAATATAGCCCGGGGGGAGGGGGGTTAAATAAATATACGTTTTAATCAATTTAAAGAAATGATCATTACAAGTGATGTTCATAATTTGCACACGAGTGAAGAAATGGCAAAAAAGGAATTAGTTTAACATTATTATTATTATTGCAGACAGCGTGCGACAATGGAAGAAGAAGATGCTGGCGGAGAAGGAGAAGGAGGTATTCACTAGGAATTTTAAATCAGTAGTATAGTGCATTTCTCATTCATCCATTCTCCTCGGAGCAGTTGTCTCGACGTTCGGTAGACAACAGCTCCGAGTGGCTTAGATGAATGAGAAGTTCACGAGAAACCCTAGTATTCATTTTTATATCCAAAACTGTGATTTTATGTCGTGAAAAGCGCATATCTCACTACTCTCCATGATCTCCAAGGAGTCGTTGTCTCCCTCATGTAAAATAGAACCGCTCTGTGGAAATTAGACGAATGAAAAATGCATAAAATTACGCGTTCACGTTCATAATAATAATAATAATAATTTATCGCTTGCGAACCCAGAGCGTGGTTCTGCAAACTACTGTTCAGTATGAAAATACAATTGGTGCCAGACGAGACTTTTGACATATGATTTTGAACTTGACCGAAAGTTGGAAATGCCCGGAGAATTGCTCTAAAGAAAATACAATGTTTGTGAATTCCTTGTTACGCACATACATTAACTAGGCAGTCCATGTGGACATGCAGGCACCCTTAATATTTTGAAAGTCGGGGCCGACTTGGGCAGAATAACTAGCAGGAACCCTTAAAATACGACCTTTGAAAACCCTGTAGGCAACCTTAAAATTTTGGTTTTGCCTCAGGCAGTCACCCTTAAAAATCGCACTTCTTGTGCCCTTGGACAACCTTAGTTATTGTATGGTTACGCACAAAACCAAATAATTTTTTTCGCTAGAAAAATGGCACAGTTATGTTTCACACCGTTTATTTAGGATACACGAGTATGCATGACTGAATTGAGTTACATGGATTTTATCGTCAATAAGTATTATACGAAGTATCTCTGTAAATGACATGGAAAGCACTTCGAGGAAAGAACTTTTTTACTGTTGAAGCGGATAAAATTTTGCAATAGTCGCTTTGCAAAATATGCCTTTTGTATGGGGGGAATTGACATTTTGACACTAACATTACTCTAGAATAACTCATTTCCAGGGCGGAGTGCAAATGCTTGATCTCGAAGAGGAGTCGAAGGCATTCGAGGCTATCAAGGCGAGAATTATTACATATATTTTAATCTTTAATAAAACTGTTTTATTCTTCACCTTCCCAGGTGTCTTACATTTGTAGCCAATACAGCAGTCTCCTATGAGTGTCAAACAACGCACCTGTATGGTCCGAACCTCAACCGCGGGTTAGGCATAGTGCTTATTGGAGGTTTATTGCTTATTAGATTATATGTATTAGAACGCCGGCACTTTCTGAACTATGTTCAACTTTCACTATCGAGGAGAAAGGAATCCTAAAATATGACGTCATTTCTGCTCGAGCACTATTCGTCTGACAGTACTCATTTCAGGTAGGCAGCCGCTGCGAGATTCGCGTCGCTGGCGCGCCCACGCGTCGCGGTTGCGTCGCGTACGTCGGAGAGACGAAGTTCAAGGACGGCTTCTGGGTGGGAGTCAAGTACGACGAGCCGTTCGGAAAGAACGACGGAACTGTCCAGGGAGTCAGGTGAACTCTTTTGTATTTATGCTTTGGGTCTTTTATGGAAATCATGGGGGTACTGTAAGTTTCGGAGTATTATAACGAATTTGCTGCTGATAGCTTGGTTTATTGATATTTTATGGAATACTTTACTTTGCATCTCGAAGCGAAAGGATGGATACTGTAATTATCGATTAATGTTTCAGATACTTCGAGTGCATGGACAAGTACGGAGGCTTCGTCCGGCCGTCGAACGTCACAGTCGGCGACTTCCCAGAGCTTCCGATCGATGATGGAATGGATGAAATCTAAGTTATCCAAGCAATTCCTAGTCATTTTTCTCTCAGTTCTCTTTCGATCAGTTTATATCTCAGAATCTGAAAACAGCAACTCGTGAGAGAAAAATGACTGACCTTTCTTATGTTTTGATGAAATTTACACGATCTTTTCCTGCTTTCGATAGACCTGCCTTGATATTTATGTTGTGATTTACATTCTAAATACGTTGCTAACAAAGATCTCATTTAAGTGGGTGTTTTTAAAAAAATATTGCCTGAACTTTTGTATTTGCGTGAATGCCTCTTCTAGTCTGCGATAAAGTGTACTATCTGGAAAAAATTGCGTTTGAGGGGATCGATGGGGGCCTTGGATAGATTGATCATCGGCAATTTTGACAGGGTGTGAGATATGCATGGCAGAATGACTATTTTCTAGGATAAGTTTCACAGTTCCAATACTATAACTGCACCTTACTGGAGATAGGGACTATGAAACTTATCCTAGAAAAAGGTCATTCTGCCAACCATGAGATAAAGCATGGAATGGTGATGGAATGTGGAAATGGCAGATTCTACTCAGGCGACTTTCCTTTCTGATTGAGCAGCTGATCCCAAACCCGCTTTCCTTTCGCCCCCCTTTATCTCCTCTCCTCATACTCATAATCCCAGATATGATGTGCCAGAGGCGCGGGATAAACAGGAGCCGCGGAGGGAATATGGGTCGGGAACCCGGGGGATCTCGAATGGATCTGCTGACCGCCTAATCATATCTGACCTCCCTTGTCTCTCCTAGGTAATGATTTCGAGTCGGAGGACATATGGGATGGAAGAGGGTTCCATTTGTGACTGCGGGAATTAGAGGGGAACCTGTCCAATGAAGGGAGAAGCAAGAAGAATTCCAAATCTGATATGATCACTCTGACTCGCACTTTCGCTATCTTCCCCCAGGTGCATATACGTTTCACCCGCAATTCATAGTCACGAAGTATGCCGTTCTTCGATTCCCATCCTGAACACCGTTTCCATTATGAATTAATCATGTGCGTTTCTGTGAGAGAGGATTTGGAAAGGACACCTAACATGTTTTCTGTCTGTCACTGTTTGATATCGCGGCTTTCTATGGGGGTGAAAGACAAGAGCGCCGTGGACACTTGCGCCATAGTGGTGAAGCGGACAGAAGCCTCATTGTTGTCGTCATTATCACGGCGCAAGTGTTCATTTCACCATTATGGCGCAAATGTCCATGGCGCAAGCATCTTTCACCGTTTTTGCTGGACTTCATGTTTCATTCGTTCCGCTTATTGTTCTGCGCCCTACTTCCTGCTAAACTTTAGATGGACTCTCGAAAAGAATCTGAATTGACGAAGAAGGAGATCGTCGCCCTCGGTACACCGCCAGTGCAGGCCAAGAAGAAGGGAGGCGTGCTGAGGAGTCTCTCATTCCAGGTATACTGTAGTTGGAGTACGGTAGTCAGGCATTCGCTGCAAGAGACTGAGTCTACAGATCAACGGAAAAGGCTCGAGTTCCTTGTAACAAAGACTCTAGAAAGCATTACTTTTCATGTTACCGCTGATATGTAGGTTGGCAGTTAGGCTGCGAGATCGGTTATGTTTCACGGAAGCCATAAATGGTAAGATGAAGTGCCGGCGAAACTTAACCGGACACGGAGTCTAATTGATAAATCTCATATGTAGCTACCGTACTCACGTGATTCCCTGTGAGACCCTGGTTGTTCAGTTCTCCAGCATTGCGGTGCGAACGAAGAAGGAGGACCCGGCGTATGACACCACCCCGGAGAAGGACTACGAGGAACTAGGACCGGTTCAGGTGAATGTTGGGGTGAAGTCAGGAGCTCCGGTGACACTTGCGCCGTAATAGTGAAATTAAAATTTGTACCATCATTCACGCGACTGAAGTTATATGCATCCTAACCGAACTATTGTAACCAGTCGACCGTTACGTATTTTGGTCGGACTGTGTCTCTCTCATTTAGAGCACTATTTCGTGGTTTCTCTGACCCATACGCTTGATTTAGAATATGTTTCAACCAGAATATTTATAGGGAATGAGGTTCTGAGAAACAGATTCGTTGGAATGGTAAATATCCATTCCATCGTTTTGGCGCAATCGCACGCTATTGTCATTCACCCAGTTGAGCATCTGGAAATGTAAGGATATGATAAAACCACTATGTTGAATGAAAAACGCGGCATAGATATTCACGCAATAACAACGAAATCGTTTCCATCCACCCTGCCCGCAGCGATTTTCATTCTCACCGTTATGGCGCAAAAATATACCCGATAACCGTAAGGCTTTCCGTACTTATCATATCTGGTTCACTTCCATATACGAACCTGACATTCTTCAGGGCGTACAGAACTACGGTATCATGATAAAGAAGCACAAGAAGAAGAATCGTCCTGCCAAGTGGACCAAGAGGTGATCGATTAAATATTGATTACTTCATTGACTTTTCTTATTCTCGAAAGTTATAGCTTTCGAGAAACACCACGAATGTATGTCATTCTTACAATGAAGTTGCATTCAGATTCTTCATTCTCAAGGAGTGCTTCCTGCTCTACTACTCGACCTCCTACAAGAAGACATTTGAGAAGACACGACAGATTGATCTCCATCCCAAGGTGAAAACAGGGGTTCCTAAGAGACTAGGGAGGCCAGAATTCTCACGAGATACTCCGTACTCCGTCCAACTCCGTGAGCTACAGTGCTAATCAGCACTCTCTTTCAAAGAGAATTATTGCTATCTGCAGAATGTTACTCATGTGATGGCCGTTATTTCCTTTCATCGCAGTAATATTAAGTCTTATTTTAATGGGCATCCGTTGCGCTGCAAAAATACTAGAGAGCATACAGGATAATATTTCAATGGTTTGTGAAACATATTTCAAACATTCCAAATGGTCCTACTTCTATGTATCTAGCAGCGGAATTCGGATGTGTTTTGCGTTAGAGATGGTAGAATTAAATCACCATTTCTCAGTTGTGGCGCAAATATCGTGAAAAGCAATAGAGATGTCAGAGGGGCGAAATATAGTAACTTGTAAAAGAAACGATTATTATTTCATTGTATGAATTCTACCAATTCTATCTAACGAAGCAACGGACTGCTCCGAGTAGATAAGCCCCGTGTGAAACATATCCGCACGACCTCTGTTGTGAAGAGACTATGTAGGGGGATAGATTTCTGATTAGCGACTCCCAAGTTCTAAATAACCAGCACTCTTTTAAGGTTACCTTTGCTGATCTCCCTCGTACGGTGCTAGTTCTATCCTGATATTGCAGTATTAGCTAATTCTAATATCGTACCTGATGTCGCGTCCAGTAGATTGCATTTAACTGATAAGCATTTACCTGGTTTGTGAAACATATTTCAAATATTCTTAACGATCCTTATTCACGCAGTGCATTTTTAGTGTTTCGTATTGGAAATTGCCACATTTTGCTAGGGTGCAGTCACTCGGAATATCAACCTCCTTGATTCTAAGCCGCTACAAATTTTGATCAACATTTCCATGTCTGCACCGTATGTTTAGCTGGTCACTGTCAGATGGCGCGCAGACCATGTGATAGGGTCACTTAAGATACAGTAACCCAATTCAGGGCGTAATTCCCCTCATCGGGTGCTCCATCGTGTCGGGAGGCGACGTGGGAAGGAGACACTGCCTGCTTATTGCGCATCCACAGTGAGATTCATTATAAATTAAAATCATCAATATCCACGAAAAATATGTTTCATGCGCATTTTATAGTCATTCGTGAATTTTTTTCTAATCCTGCTCTCAGCAATTGGTATTAAATAACGAATGCACTTGCGATCTTGGGAAGGACCAGGGCAGTTGTGAAAGAGCGCCATGGAATGCGCGCCATAATCAAATGTAGACCAGGGTTTCAAAAACGGTAAATTGGTCGTCAGTCTTCTCCTCCGCGCGGTCGTCTATCATGGAGACAGACAACAGTTCTCCCGAGAAGAATGATTGCAAATTTACCGTTCTTGAACCCCTAATGTACCCTAGCGCCATCATTGACACCATTATCAGGGAGCAAATATCCATTTCACCATATCAGCGCAATTATCCCACGGCGTCCTTGTCTGTTGTTCCCGCGTTCCTTCAGATTCCCCTCGGCAGTTATCGTCTCCGCGCCCGACGCCAATGCACAGGATGTGTGGCTGTCGGCATTGAGGAGGGCGACGAAGATGTCAGTTCGGCTGATAGACCATTGACTTATGCGCCATAATGGTGAAATTGACGGATGCGCCAGCATTCTCACGGCACATCTGTCCATTTCCACATTATGGCGTAAAAGCCGATATCGCTCTTTTTTCATTCTTCCATTACTTCCTTTTTTTGCTAGAGGCTGTTCTCTGGAGAGCATATATACCTGAATAGTAGGAAAGGCAGAATGATCGCGAGAGTGTATTCCATCTCTCTGTTCCCTTCATCGAGTCACACCAGATATGACCGCGCCGGGGAGAGCACAGAGAGACGGAATGTACTCTCGCGTTCATTCTGCCTTTCTCTACTGAATAGGTTTCAATTCCTTTCAGTTCCTACAAGAACACGATGGTGGGCGAGACTATGATCAGGGAACTGGAGTGCAAGGGAAACATGCTCAGTGAGGAGAAGAGAGGATATGAGGTGAGTTCTTCTCGGATATTATAAAAGACAAGTGCGCCATGGACAATTGCGCCGTTGTGGTGAAATGGACAGATACGCCATGAGAATGACGAGAATGGTGGCGCATCGGTCCATTTTCACCACAATGGCGCAAATGTCCATGGCGCACTTGTCTTTCACCCTTCTTTTCATTTCTTACTTTCTGGTGCGACTTTTTGCTAAATTGCTCATAGCATAATGAATGACTTATGAATTCCCTATTTCTGTGATATGAGGGCGCTTTGTTATCCCGAGTGAAAGACAAGAACGACATGGACTCTCACGCTATAATGATGGATTTGCGAACTTAAGGCGCAAACTCGTCCCTGTTGTTTTTGACTTGTTCATATTGTAAATATTCTACTGTACTCGTGTCAGTCCCAAACAATTACTGATAGGAAAATCCACGATTTATGAATGCTGCATGAAACACAAACCGAACGACTGCACTCAATTACGGGGAAACGAAAATGATTGACTAAAAATCTACTATAACTTGTAATGGAATCACTCCAAGTCAGGAGCGAAGGATTAACTGGACGCTTTATCTATGATGTGAAGCGATTTTAGGAAAGACTTGCTGCAGAGGCTTCAGCGAGACAGGCTGAGCACGACAGAGCGTTGGTGGGAATAATTTTTGATCCATTATGTAATTTGATCTTTGATCTTAGAGTTAGGATTTCTCCAAAATGCAACTAAATATCTAGGAACTTGCTCGTCTGAAGGAGGAGCTGGAAGAGGAGAGGGAGAAGCTGATCAGAACCACCAAGAAGCTCCAGGATGATCTGCAGAATGTGAAGAAGTGAGTGTTAGGGGTCGTATTATGGAACGTTATTGACAGCCGTTCATTTCTAATTTCATTCCTAGCGGTCGCCACTGCGACCTAAGAGATGGCCGCAAGGAATGAAGTTCGAAATGAACGGCTGTCAATAACGTTCCACAATGCGATCCCTAGTGAGTGTATGATGCGTCAGAATGTTTCGAACTGATAATCCAATGCGCAATGTAACCCTTAGGTTTCTAAATTCGTAGTAAAATGCATTTTTCAATAGTGTGATCCCCTAGGTGCAGTTTTCTATCGCTCGCAGTTCCGAAGGATTGGCTGAATGAGAAATGCCCTTATTTATCTACAACCGATTTACCCCTGTCTATATCGTTCCCAAATTTGTGGACATACAGGAGATGCTAGACTTTATGGTCTCTTTCAGTGAGCTGAAGATCACGAACGAGACCAAGCGAACACTCGAACAGGAGAAGATCGCCCTGAATGCGAAGACTGAACACCTCGCCAGCAACATGCAGGTACTAGAACTGGCAGTTTGTATGCGAAATCGGTCATTTATCACTGATTGAAGTTACATTTTAACCAGTCAGATCCCCACAGATAGTAGCTTTCATCTGTTTCACAGTATTTCACCTGGTTGTGAAACATATTTCAAAATTTCTTAAGCACCCTTCTTCAAGCAGTCAATTCCAAATCTGTTTGACGTTAGGCATGATAGAATGATGTCTTTACCTTCTCATAGTTTCGCTAATGGTAGTGTCTTAGCGAGTGAAGGACGGCAGCGCAGTGGATATTTGCGCCATAATAGATGCGACATCATAATGAAGAGAAAGTCTATTTCATCACTTCGGCGCAAAGATCCACGGCGCTGTCGTCTTTCGCCCGGAGGGACATCTTTGATCGCTAAAGTCCATCTTGACAAAGAAAGAGAACAATGACATCATTCCCCCACTTGAGTTGCAGACTCAGAAAGAAATAACGTGAACCGCTCAGAAATGATGATAAATGGGGATTTTTCAGTCAATGAACATCGAGAAGGAGAAGATTGAGGAGAATCTCGGATCGATGGTCAGGGAGAGGGAGCAGTTCATGATCGAGAAACAGGTCTGGACAATTTGAAGATAATCAGCGGAAGTCTTTGCTCAAACGGAGCGAATAAATCCTCACAGCAGTCGCTTCATTTCCTTGAGCATTGCCTATTCAATTTTCCGATAATTTCAACAACTGTTATGTATCCGAGGGAAATAACTGCCCCCTAAGAGATTAATAAATTATGGTAGCAGGACGAGAGCGTCATGGACATTTATGCCCTGATAACAACAATAGCAACGGCGTAGCTCTCACCAATATGGCGCAAGAGTCCATGGAGCTGTTGTCATTCACCCTATACAAATACTGGAACTATGGTTGGCAGTTTGACTAGGTTTTCGGATATTTTTCACCGTAGCTACATATATTGAATTTATAAGAGCTGTGAAACATATCCGAAAACCTAGTCAAACTGCCAACCATAACTGAAACACTCAGAATCTCTCGACGGCCGCGTGTCACCTGAAGAATCGTCTGATGGAGATTGAGACGAAGACGAATTGTATGACCACGGAGAAGGAGAAGATCGAGAAACTGTGAGTGGACATTTGCGCCATTCCGCCAGCCCTAGCATATAGGTGCCCTAATAGAGTTGGCATTTGGTTAACTCGGCTATGTTTCACCTCAGAGTATATCTGGAAAGTTGTAGCTTCCGTGAAACATAACCGATTTCGCATACGAACCGCAAACCCTAGTACCTAATGAACAACGGCGATTTCAGGCTAAATCTCAATGAGCAGAAGATGGCAGATCTTGAGAAGGAGCGACATTACTACACCACACAGACAAAGAGGCTGATGGAGACACTCAGGGTGGGTGTTAGTGTTGGTTGTTTCTCTACTTCATCGGTTATGTTTCAAGGCTACTATATATTCGAAGATATAGCGCCTTTGAAAAATATCCCTTAATGTTGTTGTACTGCCAGCCACAGTTGGTGCGCACTTCTTCATCTAAAGTAATACCAACTGCGTACTTGGGTGTCGCATTCGGTGACTTTAGTGTAATTATCATTCTTCTAATCTCCGAGGACCGATTGTCTCATTCATGCAATAGACAACCGCTCCTCGTGAATCAGACAACAGATGAATTTCCATTCGGGAGTAGAGTGCTCTAAAGTAATACTTTAGAGCACTCTACTCCCGAATGGAACTTCTGCAGTAATACTTTAGAGCACTCTACTCCCGAATGGAACTTCTGCTGTTTCTTCTGCTGGTATTACTTTAGAGCACTCTACTCCCGAATTAGAAACCCTACTGCGTACTGTTCAGAAGAGTAAGGTGGATGAACATAAGCAAAAAACGCTCCCTCCTCTCGCCTCAATCAGCCTTCTATTCTAGACAGAGAAACTCAGAACATATTGTACGTAACACAAACTTTCGTACAGTTTCAGTACTGTTCAGGATTGTCCTGTACAAACATGAACAACCTTCTAACTCCGTTCAATTTAACTATTTTGAAAAGCGGTAAACACGAAAGTTGCTCGTCTCTATGTGATGAGCAACTTTGCTGTTGATCATAAATTGATATCTTCAACGGGAGACGAAA
>JACMIF010004023.1:0-13192 GCA_014805445.1 Diplogasteroides magnus | reverse complement strand
GACAGTGATGCGAGTGCACAGCTTCATAAGAGAAATGGAGAAAGATTACCGGCAGCCTGACATCTACATAGTGATGAGGTCAGAGTATTGGAATTTTTTTAGTCCCATTTAGGCTGTTGTAAGTGATTCATTTATGTTTCACGCATACCATTAATTCTTGCGAGTACTGAATTGGCAATTGAAGTATGATTAGCAACTGGTAATCCGACTTACCTCAAAATAATGCAGACGGTAATAACTGTTGATCAAATATCAGCTTCTTCCATCCCACCTTCTCCTCTCTCTGTCTCTCGCTGGCACCACCTAGTCATGCCTTGTCAGACCCGTCTTCGAATGACAAAATTGGTTGTAAAGGTGGGAAATTATCACTTTTTCTGTGATGAAGGACAATAGTTTCATGTTTTTTCACGGTGAAAGCTGAATCCATTTTCGTGAGCTGTTTTTGCTTGGAACTCAGGGGTGGACAGATCGGGATAATAGAGGATCTCCGATATTTCTTAGTTTTCACTATCGCCGAGGTCCTGGATATTTATGAAGTATTTCGCGGCGTACGGGACAAAATGCAAGTGTCCCATGCAAGACTATGCCACAACGGTGAATTGATCAAATGCGCCGTGAAAACGAGGGGAAGGATAGAGCAATTGTCCATGGCGCTCCTTGTTTTCACTTGATGAATTAAATTCGCTTTGCCTAAATGTGTTAACACGCTGATGAATCGCAGCTGGGAAAACAATTGTCGAGATAAATGACAGATCACGATTTTCACCTGCGTGGTCTTATAGCTAGAGGAAATATCGATTGTGCACTCATGGAAAATATGTTTCACGGGCGCTAGTTGATGTACAATGTGAATGTTGATATATGCATGAATAATATCACACACGTAGTTCATTCATGTTTCGCTCGTTTCGTGGAACTGGCTAGATTACAACCGGTCAGTTAAAACTGCCACCGATAATTTAGAATAACAATATTTAGCCGCGACGGTCATCACTTCCATTCTTGTTCCAAACGCAATAATGCGTGTGATGAACAATAATATACAAATCTGCTTTAATCATTCGTCTAATCTAATCAAATGAGTGATCGATTACTCCACGCGAGAGAGCACAAGTAAAAGGGAGATTAGACGAGTGACAAATGCACGCTAAATGCACTTTACTACCGTTATTGATACCCTCGTTCAGACCAGAGGACAGAAATACGGCAGTGGGAAGAGTCAGATACATCGCAAAATCGTATGATCAGAACAGCATAGGTTGGAACAAGTATTATTTTAAAGAAAACAACCTCGGACGTATCAATGTTTCGAGTTCCCAGCTATACTTGTGAAAGTCACGAAACATACACAAAAAGCACGAGTTCGACATTTTCAATGTGTAATTAGATTTTATGTATGTTTCGCTATTTCTTTATAGTCGTTGGTTGCATTCTTGAGGCAATTCTGATGAGAATTCTGATCTTTGGAAAAAATTATAATAATGCCTCGATAACGTTGCTGAAATTTCAAACACGTGTGTATTGTAAATGTAACGCAACTTTCTTACTCGACGCCATCCTACAAGTTCATTCCCCTGGCAAAGGAAAGAAATAGCAATAGAAGCGTGAGTCTTAACTTTTTTGCACTGTCCCACGCGAAATCGCTGCAACTTCTTTCTCTTTTGGCCATCGTTCTTTTTCAGCTCCGTTTTCGCCGATTCATTAATGGCTCTTGCTTTGCCTTTTTTTCTACCCTTCTTTCTCCTCCTTGATAACGTGATATTGCGCGGTCTTCCAAGATCATGCCTTATCTATTCATCGCCATATCGAAAATTCATAGGATCACAAGAGTATATTTCAAAAGAATATTTTTAGGCAAAAGAAAGTCGGACAAATCGATGCTTGTAGCGAGAATTATCTTTGTGGACGTCGTGAAACATATCCAAAACCTCGTTGAATTCGGCATTTTTGACCCGTGATTAGACATTTATGTTTCTCTAGTCCTTTATCCTCTCTGCATGGAATTTTTGAGCACTGATGTCTTGAAGGTTATCCTTATCAGAAGTAATAACATTAATCGGAAAACATGTGCGCATTGTAACGCAACTTGCTTACTTACTCATCACCAATGGTGAATCACCATCCAACAAATTTCTCACACGTAAAAGAAGAAAGAAATAGGAACAGAAGGCTGAGTCATAACACAATTTTGCACTGTCCCAAGATAACTCGCTGCAACATCTTTCACTCTTTGCCATAGTTCTTCTTCATCTCTGTTTCTGATTTTTTGCCCCTTTGACTTTTGCTTCGCCTTTTTTCGTTTCTTGACTTTTCTCTCCCTTGATAGCGTGATATTGCGCGTGTCGCAGCTTCAGAAAGAACGGTGAAAAGAAATATGGGGGATGACAAGCCTCCGGACAAACCGCCCACTTATGGAAAGGCCGTGGAAAAGGTAATTACAACCGGAAAATAGCAAGCAGTAAACGTTTCGTAAAAGTAGCGGAACTTCAAATTCCAGGTCCAGCGCCAGATCTTCGATCGGTTGATTGCCTAAAGGCCGTATTTGGCTGGTATGGAGAGAATGGAGTTCAAACGTTTTCCTAAGGCGAGGACTTTTATTTCAGGGTGCATGCAGATCCCTCGACTGATTTCTCTTCTCAATCTGAGATTGATTGGAGTTGATATTATTATGCGTCCTAACTGAACTGTTGCTCTAGTCTGTTTATCTTCCAGTTGAAACATATTCCGCTATGACGAAATAGCACGTAAAAATGATAGACCAGGGTGGCATCCCGGTGTGAGGCGCGTACTAGGAATCATAGTTCAGATAGGATGTATAATACATGTGGCAGACAATAGGGTGCAAGACAAGAGCACCAGGACTGAACCATAACGGTGAAATCGCCACTTGTGATTGTGGTTACACTAGCGCATCTGCTTATTTCACCATTATGGCGCAACTATTCACGGCGGGAGCGCCAAATGATGATAGAATGGGACGGACATAGTCGTTAACCAGTGATATTTCAGATAATTCACGTGTGCTGTCACCTTCTTCTCGAACGTTTCTTCGAATCGGTGAAAGTGAGAAATTATCACTTTTCTATGATGATGAAGAAAGAAAAGTTTTGACGGAAGCTAAAAAATATATCATATCTCAAGGTGATTCTTAATGTTTTAGGGTAAATTCTAAAGAACGGGTGCTCCAGTCGGTATTAATTTTGCTTGAATTTTCGAGTATATGAAGAGAATATGAAACATATATCGCGACTGGCATTTGATTTATTATGCATTCCAAATGAAGTGATGTGACGAATGCCTGAATATTTTTCTCTTACTGGCATGAGTTCTCCGAAGAGAGAAATCGATTTGAAATTAATCTTCCGATCACCGATAACAACGAGTGCCGCATGGACTAGGCGATCGGGCCTCGCAGACCGAAGTGAGAGGTTAATGTAATTAGTCCTGTATGAGTCGGGTTTCTTCAAATAATACTTTTTCAGTAGACCGAACAGGGAAATGCTCCCTGAACCGTACCATGATCCATGAGTAGCGACTACCGTAACCTGTCAACTCAACTACAGTACCCCTACCGTATCCCGAGCCTTGTTTGTCTTACAGTATACTATTTGTGCATGATCGAACGCTGGCACAGTGACAAACCAGCTGATCATCCGCTGAGCTGTGATAATCCTAAATTAGAGCCAAATACCCCATTTGGGTGAACTAAATCAATAAATCGGGATATTCAAAATATATTATTTGATCACTAGCAAGCATAAACTACAAACTATAATGAAAAAACTAATAATATGTGAAGCATCGTGCGTCGTGGTTATATGGCTGCAAATGAAGAATAAGAACACCACATCTTTTATCCTGGTTGAACATTATTTACAATTTGATGAAATGCTTCATCTCGTTCTACGCGATCAGGATGGAGGTTCAAATGACACCTGGCATATTTATCAAATGATTGTTCCTAACGCGATCCTAGTGATTGTTCATTCAGCTTGGCTCGGAATTCATAGCATCAGTGAAACATATTTGAACGTTCTTTGCAGACACAAGTGGACAATTTCTTTGCCAATTCCTTTTTCGTCCATACAAAACAACTCGTTTGGCACACTCGCTGAATAAGGAAAACTGTGGAGAATTAACACTGCCCATCCAAATTAAAGGAGCCTCAAAGAGACTCAAAGGGAAAGGAACCTAATCGACTGGCCCTGCAGTCCACCGGCAGGACCACATCCTCTTGGATTATCCCCTTGACCCCGGAATAAAGAAAAAAAGGGAGATTTATTTGCATGCACTTTCTTGTTCACTTCTCTCCATTCCCCCACTTTCTCGTCGTCAGAGCGGTATACTCTGACAACGAGAGAGTAAGGGAATTGGAGAGAAGTGAACCCGAAAGTGCATGCAAATAAATCTGTCTTTGTGGCTCCTTTAAGGATTTTGAATCGGTAAATTTGTCGTAATTCGTCTCCGGAGCGTGGTTTTCTCTCTCTCTCCTAGATAGGCATATCGCAATAATGCTGCGAAGAAGAATGACGTCAAATCTGTCTCTTTATAACCCTTACTCGGAATTGGCAGTCTTAGTTCTCCACACTTTTCGATTCAGCGTGTGCGCGAAACGATTAGCGGTTCTATGGACGAAAGAGGAATTGGCGAAGAAAAATTCCGCTTGTGCCTGCAACCAAAGTTCAAATATGTTTCACTGATGCTACGAAGTCCGAGCCGGGATGAATGAGCTATTGCACCAAGCTACACTCTTCGGGAATAATAATTTTTAAAAAAATAAGTCTGGCACGTAAGTACGCTTGATTAATTCAATCGCTTCATACATTTCATAAAGGCACATGAGGTCAATGTTCCAGCCACCGATAGTTTAGAAACACCATCATATTCAGCTTGTGTCGTTTTGCTAACGGAATCGAGGTGACTACACTATCTTCATAGGGAAAGGCTTTTGGACTGCCTTTTGTCTATGCTTTCATTCGACCGGTCGTCTATGACGAGCGAGAGAGAATTACTCACCGATGGTCGTTCCCTAGCCCTGTTTATCGCTTTGCCTTTACTTTTAGGCGATTCTGATTATTTTGGAGTAAATTGTCGCGGTAGAGCCCAATCAACATTTTTTCTTTCAATTTTCGAGCATGTGAAGAGAATGTGAAACATATTCCACGACACTCTTGAACATGTTTGGCTATACTCTCTAGTCGTCTCTTATTCGTATGAATTCACCTGGCAGAGAGAGGAAACTACGTAAAAAAATTTGACATTTCTCTTCAGGGTACCGACATCAACGACCGCCGAATGGACTGGGCGATAGGGCCTCCGCGACCGAAGTAAGAGGGTTACTGTAGCTCTCCCGTGCAGGAGTCGGGGTTCTTCAAACGATATATTTCAGTAGACCAAACAGAGAGAAGGTGAGGGAGCTGTTCGAAGACCACTCTAAACTTGAGGTAAATAACGCAAATATATTTTTAGAAACCCCCATCAGAGAATCTTGTCGTTATTAAACGTCTGAACGACGTTTCTTTCATTCGTCCACTGTATCATCCCCTCCGAGGAGGACAGTCATCATTCTCCCCTTCTCTCACCGCTTCGCTGTTTTTGTGAAAACGAGAGGGATAATGATGAGTCACTATTGATTTCTTTCTTCTTTGAAGAAGTTGATACTTTCAACATTGTATGATGAAGTATTATTTATATATTTACAACAGCAATGAATAAAACTTCGACAAGTCCAATTCAATTATTGAGAAACACGCCAAGATTGAAGCAAATGAGTTCTCAGTCAACTGAGCCTAAGTGTTGTTTTATTCGGCTGTGCAATGTTGTACTGAATTAGATATTTTCTGAGTAATACATCATGAGTTTCATTGTGTAATGAGCATGATCTGTACATTCTTCCATTCCTCAAACTTCCGAACTAAGTGATCATGTAGTTGAATAATGAGCGTCTTTCGCTGCTCTCCATCACAGATGAAGCGAGAACTCATTCCTCATGGAAGTTTTTCAATCTGAATATGGGCATATCCATTGAAGCTTGAAAGTTGCGCACCTTAATTCAATTGTAATGCTTAGACCGGATCTCATGTAGGGAAATGAATTTAGTTAGTCACATAAGGACTCCTGAAATAAAGCAAGCTTCTGAAAGTTGGATGGAACTAGTAGAATGAATTATCTGAATGAGAACATCTTCTTCTTCTTCTTCTTCTTCCTCCTCTTTTTCTCTTCTTCCATGCACAGTCACGCCCGTTGACATTCATCGTATAGACAAAACAGAGTGGAAATGGATTGTCTGTAACAATTGATCGAGCGATGGAGAAGACATAGGAAATTCCCCTAAGTTAATAATTGCAACTCCGCTGTGAATCCCATTTCTATTCGTCTAATCCCTTCGGAGTGGTTGTTTAGCACTATGTGGAACGATTCACTTTTACTCATAGCATTGTTTTATGCAGCTAACATCATATGCAACAGTGAAAATAATGTTTTATTTTATGTTGACGCATAATCAGGCTGCTTCTGTTGTTAGAATGACATCTTGATGAACGAACGAGTGAATGAGAGAATGAGTAGCGTGATGAAGGTGCTACAAACAACATCGCACTGTATCATGACTTTGAGTAGCAGCTGAGTAGTACGAAGGCTAAGACTATATCAAAATGATGAGCACTCTTAAAAAGGAGATTGAGCAGAATTGATCCATAAATCAATGACTACTACCGCGATATGCACACAGCCCGTCCTTCCATAGGGCATTCCGCCTAATACTCTTCTTCTCTGTAAGAGTAAGCAAGCATCTGGTTGACTGTCAGGATCTATAATACCAACCTACCAGTGTATAGAGTGTCCCCACAATTTTAGCATGAGGCTGAAAATGGTCCTTTCCTGTGTTAGTCAAGGTTGTGCTCACTTGACGAAGTGAATTATTAAAAATAAGTTCAACAGGAGATACATTGAAAAGTGCTGGATGCCTCTTGATGTCCATAACCTGTAACGATTGCTGTAGAGTCATGTGAAGTAGGGGAACATTCTACCTTTGTAATATTTTCAAGAATCGTAAGACTCCGTGTAGGGAGACCAGAACACTTCTTTCATGAGCCGTGTAAGGGCTGAAAAGAAGCTTAGGACACATAAATTTAGAAAGAAGCAATTGTAGTTGGAAAGAGTTGGAAAGGCGTTGAATGGGATGAATGAAATGCGCCCTGCCATTCATTATAAGTGGGAGAGCATCCAAATTGCGCACAGTCATCACCATTTCCTTCCTTTCTCCGTGTCCTTCTCAAAAGAAAACAGAGACGGAATTCGATGGAAAATGAAGAGATGAAAATCGTGAAGAACATTCACTAGAGCTCAACAGAAAGTAATGGATTGTCCATTACAATTATTTGTAGGGGAAAGAATGCGCTCATTCGTGCAATAGATGGCATTTACTCGATGTAAAGAGATTCATTCATTTCCATTACAGGATCAAAAACATTACAGGATCGATTACACATGTAGCAATTTAGAGTATTTACGAGAAGTTGAGTACAATATGGAACAAAACCGATTCGCAAATCGCACACTCCAAAATCATCTTTTATATTATTGTGGAAAACGGACTTGATATAGTTGGTACACATGCGACATTTGGGCGGTCTCAAAGTCTGATCGCAAACTGCAAATTTATATATATTGGGGTGATGAAACTTATTTAAACTCCTCTATGAAAGTGCGAATTTGAGCTATTTCTCCAGTTATTTTAATGTAAACCAATTTAAATTGATTTTTAAAATCATTTTGGACACATTCGAACATGTACAAACCGAAATATCGATGAAAATATTATGGTCACAGAAACATTCAGATATGTTTCATGACTCCTTAATAAATTCGGATACTCAACTGGATGCATGGAATTTAACAATTCTGATTTCCACAATAATATCCGTAGCCATTAGAGAACGGTAGGCGAGGCGATAGCTCCGTTAGATGAAAGGTTCGATGGGAATGTCGACGTTAATATGCATTCACCCGCCATGGAGAATCGAAGTGTCATCCTGGCGTATCGAGGTCGAGCCTCATCCATTGATGGTGTTTTCTCGCATCGTTGAATGCAGAGATGGATTCTCTTCACTAACAAGAGGCCACATCCCGAACCATAATCGGTAAGACTAGAATAAGGAATTACCTATAGTCAAGAAAAAAAGAAAAAAAATCTCCAGAAAAATCTTTCAAAGCTATCGATGACTGTTTCTATAATACATAAATTCGGTTATGTTTCTTGAAAGATATTCGTTTCGTGAAACATATCCGTTCACGTTCTAACCATCAACCCTATTTGAGACTCACTTTCTAATCTATTTTCACCATGTCTTCACTCTGAAATTCGAAGCATGGAATTTCGCGAACTCATCGAGCGTCGAAAACATTTTTCCTGCAACAATTTGAAGTCTAAAAGCGAACGTTCCCACAAACCATATGATGGCTTCGATTGCTAATATTGCCTTATTGGGAGATAGTCGAAATTTGTCCTCGAGCCGTGTAAGGGCTGAAAAAGTTAACAGTGAGCTGGAACGGCTGTAAGAGTGGGGCAGGAATTGGTTGAATGCGAAGGAAGAACTGCGCCGCCACATGATGACTAACCAACCACAGTCATAGTTTCTTCCTTTCTTTTCACAAGCCCCTCATACGAGAAGAAGCACAATCGTCTCTTATTCATCGGTTCCGTGTACGTCGTCCTAGTCATTGTGAAGACTGTTTTCTTCTCACAAAGTAAAACAACCAGATAATTGCATTATGGAAAGTTATTGACTGCCGTCTAACTTCATTGCTAGCGGTCGTCTCTGCGAAGTGAGAGGCGACCGCTACCAATGAAGTTAGACGGCTAGAAACAAACAGCAGTCAATAATGTTCCATAATGCGATCCCTAGTTTGGAGGCATTTTGTGAGCTTTTCGAGTCGTTTCTCCAGGGCAACGCCTAACATTCACTGTGATATCGATGTCCAGTCGTAGATCAAGCATTTATGCAACGAAACAAATATATTCTTCACAATCTCAGTAATTTAAACTTCTGGTGTCCGTGAATTCACATTCACCACACTGAATGTTAATCAATGAACTCTAATATTCCGTGGTACCGTACAATCGAACAAACGCAATGATCGGCGCTGAGCATTTATTCGAATTTATGTTTGAATGTGACGATCTGAGATGACGTAAAACATTAGGACTAGTTCACTGCCCTACTGATGTGCCTACCACGGGTAATGAGATGACGCTGATTGTCAGTCATAAGTACGGATGTAATTGTCTTTCTGTCCGATGCACGCCAGAATCAGAACTGACAGTTATTTTTGAACCTGAAATACTAGGGGGTTTCATTGTATGCCGTCCTACCCATATTAATGGATGCATGATGTCATGGCGCATCTATCCATTTCTCCACCACGGCGCAGATAACCGCGGCGCTCTTGTATTCCCCCCCCCCAAATTATATCAGTCAAGTGAACTTACACGTTCCTTTATGGTCACATTCCATTTGTTATGGTACGATGACATACTGACAAAGAGACATTGATCCAATTTCGAGTTGAAAGTGTGAAAAGGATGTTTGAGGAAGAATCAGGCTTCATTTCAATCTGAATATGGGTATATCCATTGAAACTTCAAAGTTTTTTCTCACCTTATCGACGAATCGTAATGCGTAGACTGGATCTCATGTAGGGAGATGAATGTAAATGGTCACATAGGGACTCCTGAAATAGAAAAGCTTCTGAAATTAAAATGAAACTCGTAGAATGAAATCGCTGAAGGAGAACATCTTCTTCCTCTTCTTCCTTTTGTCTTTTTCCATGCACAGTCACGCCCGCTGACATTCATCAAAACAAGGATTGTCACTGACAATTGATCGGGCGGCGGAGAAAACGTAAGTAGAGTAGGAAATGAAAGCAGAAGTACTTTTTTCTGTCATCTGATTCCCTATGAGCGGTTGTCCTTCACATGAGAAAGACTATCGCTCAGAGGGAAATAGAAGATAGAAAAATGTGTCAGAAAAATGTGTCATTAGAATTGCAACTATAATATAATTTACAATCGGAAAAAGAGGAAATAAATTGGATCACAAGCGTGGAACATCCTTCGTTTTGCACTATCCCAGGCGAATTCACTGCAAGCTCCTTTCCCTATTTGCCATTGCTCTTTCATATTATTGTGGAAAAATGGATTGACATAACTGATACACATGACTCTTTTCGCCGGTCCTATAAACATTATGCTGTTTAGCGCATAGTGTCATATGATTCAAAATTTAGACTAACTTAGCCCTAAGTTACCGTAACCCATGATAAGACTAACTTAAACCTACGAAGGGTAGGAGGAAGGGGGAGGCGACCGACCGCGACGAATGACTCATAGTAGAATGATTAATACTGACTTAACCTCACATGATTCAAACTTTTGAATCACATGATTCTAAATTAGGACTAACTTAGGCCTAAGTTACCATAACCCATGATAAGACTACAGTAACCTATGTTAAGACTACCGTAACCCGTGTTAAATTTACCGTAACCCATTATTAGACTAACTTAAACCTCTGAGGGGTAGGAGGAAGGGGGAGGCGGCCGACCGCGACGAATGACTCATAGTAGAATGATTAATACTGTCTTAACCTTACATGATTCAAACTTTTGAGTCACATGATTCAAAATTAGGACTAACTTAGGCCTAAGTTGCCGTAACCCATGATAAGAATACAGTAACCTATGTTAAGACTACCGTAACCCGTGTTAAGTTTTCCGTAACCCATGATAAGACTAACTTAAACCTCTGAGGGTAGGAGGAAGGGGGGGGCGACCGACAGTGATGAATGACAAAGAGTAGAATGATTAAAACTAACGTAGGCTTACATGATTCAAAAATAAGACTAACTTAGGCCTAAGTTACCGTAATCCAAGCGAGTATTAACATATGCTCGAAATATATTTTTCTGTAAAGAATGCGAGCTATTTTGAGCGAAATGTTCGATAGAGATTTACAGCCGGTGGAGCTCACCCCTACTGGTTATTATATAAAGGCGCATTGAAGCATATTCGAACGCATTTGTGAACTTGTGAATTTGAGCTGTTTCTCAACGTATTTTGATTTGGATTAGCCAAAAATGATTTATGAAAGCATTTTGGAGTCCTCTGAGCAATGATCTAGCGAAATATCGATCAAACAAAGGGTGTCAAAATAACGTTGGTATATGTTTCAAAACAATAATAAATTCGGATAAACATAGGAACACAACGACGCGTACTGATTTTTTTTCAGTTCCGTTTACCACAATAATACTTCTGTTTCTAACTTTTTCTTTCTGACTTCTGTTCTCTTTTTCGATCCCCAGTGCGAAAATAACTGGACTGAGAGTTCCTTTTTCATCTTCTTTCTCTCAATTGTCTTGATGGCGCGATATTGCGTTTTTTTACTTTTTAAAAATTCTATATCTTGTGTCTTTTACAAAAAAATGGACTAATAATGTCCATTTCACAATCATGGCGCGAATGCCCACATCTCTCTTATCTTTCGCCAACACACATTGATCTTTACATAATGCGTACAAAAAGTGCAATTTAGGCCTCGATTTTTCATCTATAACCATCGCTAGATACTGTAGACTGTACTGTTTGCTATTCAGGACCGAAAAGGGGCACACGACCACCCTTACGGAGGCCAAGTTGTCAGTTGAAAATCAATTTGGTGTTTATTTTCTAAAACACTACAGAGAAGGCTTCTATTGATTCTCGTCGACATCAAGAAACTATATTTCACAGTTGAAACTTATCTGTATCAATAATGCATAGCAAGCTGAGATTGAGAAAATGTTGAAACCGATTCACTTTCTTTATCCGTCATTTTAAAATGCCGTAAATAATATTTATCTTGTTCGGGGACCTGCATCCACGTTCCGTTGCATGTCACATCATTGAGAAATAAGGAGAGGTAAAACAGTGAAAGTAATTGGGGGACATTTATGCCATAGTGAATGAAACACACGAAAACGTGCTTGAAATCACAGCACCATTCAGAAAGCTAAATATTCAAGTTTTGACTTCGTAGCTTAATTTATTTCATAACCCCTTTATTGATTGATTTCGCAACCCAAAACAACCAGGTTGATTCATCCATCAGTCTCTTCAAGTAAAGAAGGCTCGTTGTCATCTCTTTCCCAGTATGCGACAGCTGCTTCCGGTGTGTGATTATTGCTCAACGTAAATTCTCCCGAAGTCCTCAGCCAACACAAACCCGGACGAGATAGGTTTCATGAATCAATAACCCGTCCTATAGAAGTCAACCCAGGTCCTCACTTGAGGCATTTCCGAAAACAACCGAGAACAAGATTGTTTTCGGCTGTGATAAGCTTGACGAAGAGAAATATTTTTTCATGACTGTACCCCTTCTTCTTCTTCTCACTTATATCCCGCTATTGCAGGGTATTCGCCCTATGGTCGGATGAAACTAGCGCCCTAATTTGATCGACTACTGTCCTTTGTTGATCAGGTGTGCTGTGCGCACAGTTGGTTTTATTGTGTTACTATCGAGCCTGCACAAATACGTTTCAAAATGTCTATGTATATCCTCACTGATGTTACTGACGCTACTGCCCTGTTTTTCAAACTAAAACAAATGTTTAAACAAATCGATTACAAACTGACCTCTCGATACAAGTCCCTTTGTGATAAATCGACTCGTTAAGACAACCTGAATCTTTCACCACGTTCATTACTTATTACGTTCTCATTAGTTCATTGGTTCATTATGAGCGCTTTTCTCTCGTTGGTAAAAAAAACAGCCACTCGGAATGGAGCTGGGAGAAAAGAATGCACAAAATGAGTCGATTCACGGCCTCTAAATAGTTATGATTCGCGCTTGCTAACATGACCGGAAATATATTATTATGCTACTACCACGCCTTAATAAATACGTTTCAAAGTCTCGGTTGTTTTCGGAAATGCCTCAAGTGAGGACCTGGGTTGACTTCTATAGGACGGGACATTGATTCATGAAACCTATCTCGTCCGGGTTTGTGTTGGCTGAGGACTTGGGGAGAATTTACGTTGAGCAATAATCACACACCACAGTGATCTGATTAGCTGGAAGTGTGCCAGTCGGCCGCATTTTACTAATGTCGTGTAGTGAGTCACCAGCGGAATTTTTTAATATTTTCAAAATTTT
>JACMIF010004022.1:0-13193 GCA_014805445.1 Diplogasteroides magnus | reverse complement strand
GATTTGTGTGCCACGTTTAAGATAATGCGTGGATTTGTTGATGTGCAATCTAATCTTATATTCCTTAGATCTAGAACATCAGGAAGGACCAGGGGTCATACCCTAAAGCTGTGCCCATTCCCTTCTTCCTCATCCCGTTTCCTTAATTTTTTGTCCAATAGAGTTGTTGAACCGTGGAATAGATTACCCCCTAATGTAGTCATCGCTCCCTCGTGTAATAGTTTTTGTTTATCCTTATCCGGTGTACCATTATAATTATAATTATCCTTTTTAAATTCTTCTCATATGACGGCCTAGTAGTCGTCTTTCTCTCACTCGCATTCAATCGAAATGTCATTTTGTATCATCTAACTCTAGTATACATTCCATGCAGGTGATAAATAAAAAAATAAAAAAAAGCATGCAAAACAATCTCCCTTTGTGGCTCCTTTAATGGTGAGATATCTGTGAATCCCTCCAAAGATATTAGGCGGGGCAACGTAACAAGTGTAGCATACTCATTTAGCGCATGTAAATAAATAAATAGTTATCTCAATCAAGAGATATTTGTCCACCTGCACCCTATAACAGGGTGGGCCACTTCGATCGTTTTCCAGGTCGTCTCTTTCGCGAAGAGACAACCGCACGGAATGTGTTTGCAAACATGTTTGGTAGTGGAGGGGCGATCGCAATCGGCCATCCTATTCATTCATCGTCTCGTTTCATTCCGTGCGGTTGTCTCTTCGCAAAAAAGAAGACCGGGAAGAGGAGTGAAATTAGACTGTTCGAAATTTCGGCTGTCAATATAGACATCATCAGCGACACCCAACACATCTATCTGTCTTCTTTATTGTTAGTTCATACGATATTTTTAAACTTCATTTATATATTTTAAATCATACTTTGCAAACTTTATCAAGACTGACACTGTACAGACGAAAATAGAAATCCTACCGTATTCACCAACTGCAGAAACATTTATGCGAAATCCCACACGGAATTACCTTTGCACACATTGCTATACGGTGTCTCGTGACGTCACAAATTTCTACAAGTTTTTGGAGAACTTGTGCAAGTTTTAGCCCGTTTACTGTTATTTTTGAGTGTTTTGAGTGATTTATAGTGCACGCAGAGCGAGACAACGAAGAAATTGATTGGATATTTAGGGTAAATGGCAAACCATGGCGGAGATGGGGACGCTATGGAAGTTTCACAGCCATCAACTTCGACGAATCGCACTCCAAAAATATACAAAAGCGAATGTGTTACCAATGTAGAACCTATTATTCTCACACAGCGTTGGACGGTTAGTTTTATCATTATTTAGATTTCTTTTTCGATGTTTTTCACCTTGTATCAAAATCTAACACTATCAGCAATTCTCTTCAGGTGCACAATTTCCCTGCCATGATGAAGCTGTCTCGTCCTGGATTGTGTCTGAGGAGTAACATATTCCGAGATCAAGTTGGATCTGAAGCTTGTTGGCAGTTATGTCTGTATCCTGGCGGAAAGAGAGAAGAAAATGCGAACCACGTTTCACTTTTCCTCAAGATGTCTGCAACGTCACCAATGAAAGAGGTTCAACCTTTTTCTGTCTTCTCTTGCTTTCTACATATTCATTTACGTGTCATACCGATAGTTGAGGCGCGATAGCAATGCACTATGAGCACACTCTAACCGGTCCCAGTTCGTCTCTTAACCGACCTTTCATCGAATGCCCTTTCGATTTATAGTGCGACATTATAATGTCTTGTTCTTTTACAGGTCTTGGTCAAGGCAGAGTATCGCTTCTTTTTCCTCGACGACAATGACGTCGCTCGTTTCTCAAATATCAACATCGGTGACTTCCACGCTAAGCCACCCAAGGGAGGCCACTCATGGGGACTTCGGAATATACCTAAACAGAAAGTTAGTTTGCCATGTTTTTGTGGGAAGAACTCACTTGGGCACTTAGTGCAAAAACGACATTTGGGTACAGCGCCATTTCATTCAATTTGGTGAACAAAAATGTTCTTCTTAACTAAACATTTCTTATGTTGACAGCCAAAAGAATTGTTCGCTGCGAAAAAAGTTATGTTGCTTTGTGCCCAAATGTCGCCCTGCCCAAGTGAGTTCATTCGGTTTTTGTTGCAGTCGTTAGGATTTATTAAATTTTAACGTGAATTTTTGCTCAAAATGTGAAAAATCGATTATTTTTTAATGGATTGTTAAGGTCGCGAACTGTGTTCGTCAGGATCAATCTTTAGTGATATCATGTGTGATTGAACTGATGCCTGACGTATCTCGAGTACCGTGCAAAAAACTCGCTAACACTGTGATCACTCCTCTCATAGAGATTGCTCAGACACACTCCAATCAAGGTAAGCCCACTTTTAACGTTTTTTACAGATAAATACTGAATATGAAATAATAATTTGTTCAGAATTGCATATGTTCTCGTCTGGTCAAGGGGCAGACATTAAAATTGAGGCGGGAGGGGAGATGTTCGAAGTGCACAAATTCAAACTGGTCGCTCATTCTCCCGTATTTAATGCAATGTTCGCTCATGAGGACACAAGGGAATCCAAGGTCACTTACATACTTTATATCTAAATGGCGATATATCGTAGTTTTTTTATACAATAATTATATTTATATTTCAGGAAGGAATAATTCGACTGGAAGAATCGACAGCGGCTGCTGTGCGAGTTCTGATAGAATACATGTACACTGGAAGGCTTGTTGGAACACTTCTCGTTGATGAAGCGGCTGAGGTAATCATTCTCTTTCATGGACATTATCATTTTTGTAAATCAAAAAAATGCTTCCAACTATTCAGGTGATACAATTGGCTGAGAAATATCATCTGAACGATTTAAAGACACTGTGTGAACAAATGCTCATTCAGAAGTATGTTGTTTAACTGCATTTGCTTGTCTTTTCACATGTTAATTTGCCTATTGTTTCAGCACAGACAAGTCAAATGTGGCAGAGCATGCGAGTCTTGCTGACTTTCATCAAGCAAATGTTCTCTTGGATCACTGCATTCAGGTATAGGATGAAAGTGTTGATGAATGAATACGATGAGTCTTTGAGGTAATGTCAATGAACAGAGCAGCTGTTCTCGGTTCTGATAGCTGGCAATGTCTCAAATCAAGCAATCCTCGTCTTGCAACACATATACTGGAGAAAATGATGATGTGCGCCGATCAGAGTCCTCCTCCATCCAAGAGGTCACGAATTTGATTTCACTGATCTATTTAATTCGATTGCAAGTGTTCAGCTTGAAGCTTTCTTTCAACATTGTTAAAATGTAAGTATTGCACGATGAAATGTTATACAGACGGCCAGTCAAAGGTTCACTTTACCCATTATCCTCATTCATTACAAACCAATGGCTAATCGTCTTTCCCCATTCGTATGTGATGCCTTGTGCTCTTTTCTGTCGCTTATGCATATGCAGTCTTTTTTCTTGGGTAAACTTTTTCCATGTGCACATGTTTTTCATTCTGCGTTTCTCTTTCATAGACGTCTTTTGTTTTGTGATAACGTTTTCAACAAGCATTACCTTTTACCACTTCCCACTAGATGATCCCTCCTCTAGATGATTTGTCTGCATCCTTGTCATCTCTTTTGTACTTGCTATCCGTTAGTTCTTTCAGAGAAGTCACTAGGAAATATGATGTATGTGTAAGATTGCTCCGTGAAGAATTGTGTTTATAAAGTGTCTTGAATTTTTTTCTCGACGGATAAAGAATTTTGCTTCTTCAACAGTATTTGTGTAGCGTGGGGGATTGATTCGTTGTCAACGACATACACTACCTAGTGCCGATCGTCCTATCTTTAGATATTTGGTTCAGATGGGTCGTATGGATGTCAATCTTATGCGATATCTGGAAGGAGAGCACTTCCGGATACTTGTAGCTGTTGAAATGGGAATGAAGAATCACGAATTGGTCCCTCTTGCACTCATTGCTGCTATTGCTCGTATTCATAGGTAGGAAAAGGAAGTGAATGGATGATGATGCAATGGACTATTCAGAGGTGCAGTGTGTAAGATGACGGCTGATTTGTCTAAACACTCACTATTGGCTTTTGAAAGGGGAAACAAATGTGAGTTAACATTAGAGAAGAGTGCGTATGTGTTATGTTGAGATGATGGATATCGTCTGACCATCCGTGGATATGACTTCCTTGCCCTCAGAGCACTATGTGCAAGAGATGTATGTTGATATCATCAGAGGTCACACTATTGTCTTGTTCCAGGTTGTGGGAAGTGTGGGCAATCAAATTGGAGTAGGAAAGGAATCGGATGTGTATGTTGGAGGAGATTCTGAACTTAATGTTATAACACATATTGAATACAACTAAAACTTTATTTATAGGATCTGGTACTGAAGTTTCATCGTCTGGGGAGAACTTCATTCAGAAAGATCAAAGAAAAAAGGGATTATCATAAGAACAGAAAAGTGACATAGTTGTTTGTGTTTATACTGTAGATGTTCTTTTTAGACCTGCTCATGGTTATACTTATCACGATTGGCAGCACAAAAGGAATTCTCTTTTCTGTCTGCCCTTTCGTCTCGTAACTTTCCCGTTCCGAAGCCAGTTGATGTTTGTCGGTCAGTTGTCCCTTTAATATTGTATCATTGTATTATTTGAGTCATGTAGTAGTGATGGGTCTTGTGGATGGACTCACTCTCTGTCATGTCGATCACATTGAAGATCTATCTGCACTCTACCACAGGTACAATCTCATTGACTACTGGAATGAATGTGTACTCTCAGATTGATGTCAATCATTGTCAAATTGGCCACTCATGGACTCATTCATGGAGACTTCAATGAATTCAATATCATGGTCGTCAACGTAAGATGATCTCTTTCATAGTTGTATGTGATGTTATTGAGGACGAAAAAGTGGTAGTGATCGACTTCCCTCAAATGGTTTCCACTGATCATCCCAATGCAGAATACTACTTTGATCGTGATGTTCAATGCATTAGGACATTTTTTAAGTCAGCGATATTCTAACGGTATTGCTTTATAATTATTGGTTTTAGGAGAAAATTCGATTTCGACAGTGACGAATTCCCAAAACTGGAAGATTGTTCGAGAAAGTATAACTTGGATGTGGAGCTGGAAGCTTCTGGATTCACAAAGATTATGGCTAAGGATCTCAATCGGGTAGGACAGAAAAGACATCTTATAGAAGAATGGGAAATGATTAGGCTTACGATGAAGGAGATTTCTCTGCTCATTTGGATGATGATGAAGAAGAAGAAGGAAGTGATGAAGATACGATAAAGGAAGAAGATGAAGAGAAGGATGAAGAAGAAGTTGAAGAGGAAAATAGACAAACTGATAGAGAGGTACACTCTTATATGGATACAATTGTATTGATTTGAATGTAGAAACGTCGATTGGATGCATCTTCTCGTTTTGATTCATGGTTGAATGATGCTGCTGCACAATTGGACAAAGTAACAGAACTATTGTTTACTCTATGTAATATTATTATTGAAGGTTGTTGTTGAAGAAGGAGAAGATGAAGTTGCACTTATCGTACATCCTAATCAAGTGAGAACTATCTTGTAGTATTAGATTAAGAGTATACTGGTTGCAGACTGTTCCCGAAGTGGAGGAAAGGACTTATGATTCTGATGAAGGAGAGGAAGATAATGAAGAAAAGGAGGAATATGAAGAGAAGAAGGAGACAAAGACAAGAAGAAAGAGAACTGTCACTACAGGTGAGAGGAGATGAAAGGAAAGGAGAGGAAGAGGGGATTGGAGGGACACGGTCTGTTGCGAGTGTATGCAGTACTATTCCACCTGAAGAAGTGAAGAGAAGAGTAGCTATGGAAATGAGAAGGAATAAGGTATGCAAGAGAGAGTGGAAGTAAGGAATAATGACATTGTTGAAGGAGAAGGTCAAACTACAGACAAAAGGGAAACAATCGGCTGTTAGTAGAGGAAGAAAGAACAATAGAGAGACAATTGGTGAATATGCTGGATGGGACTTCTGATCTATTAGAAGTACATATCATTGACATTTGTCTTCTTTTCATTCTTGAGAAAGAGAAGAGTATTTGAGTATTGTATGCACTTATGATGAGAAGTGTATCGTCTCTTCCAATCGAATCATTCTTTCCTCTCATTTGTTGCACTTTTCTTGTTCATTGTCGGTTGCATCTTGTTGTTATCGTTGTTTTTACAGAGCATCCATATAAACATTGTTGTTTCCCATTTGCCTTTGGGTACAGTTGAGTCTGTACAAAGGTGTTGTGTGCCTCGATTGGTCTATCTGAAGAGTGTCCCATATGACACATTGAGTGTTCTTTCCCGTCTTGTGTTGTGCAAAGAGATGATACAATTGATAAGGATGCACTGTTGAGAATGCTTCTCTCTCATTCCATTCATCTCTTGTCTTCTCTTCATTCATTCATTCTTTAGGTATCTTGTGTCTATTGAAGAGAGTGAAGATGGATGAGGATAGGAAAGAGAACGTATGTTCACTCCTTTGATAGCCATTGGGTTACATTTGATAAGAGAAGGAAAGAGACTGATAAAGAGTCTTTTCTATCAACGACAACCAGTCTCTTTTCTTTCCATTCATTCATTTGTACTACTCAGACAACTACAATGTCCTCTGCTGATGCTTCCATTCCTGATGATTTCGAGGTTCATCTTTTATTCTTTTTCATCATTCACTCCGGTCATTCAAGTTGCCTACTGAAGCCTTCGACATTCCTCGTTGTTATTCGGGCGATCTATCTGCTGTTGTGATTCCAGAGGGAATGATCAAGGACAGGGTACGGTATCTGTACCTATAGACACTCTGGAGTACTGTATTAAGGTTCGTCGACTATCCCAGGACATTCATGCAACGATTGGCAATGAACAATTGTCCCTTCTATGTGTATTGAAGGGAAGTTACAAGTTCTTCACATCATTGGTAAGTCCTTGTGTCACTTTGATTGTAATCATTCTATTCTTAGGTGGATGAACTGTCATTTGCCCGTTTCGATTGTCCTCATCCACTAACAGTTGACTTCATTCGATGTAGATCATATGAGGATACTCAATCAACAGGAACTGTAGAGGTCAGTGTCCTCCACTCATCCAATCATATCTTTCGACCTTCAGATCATTGGATTGTCCAATCTGAAGGAATTGGCAGGCAAGAATGTTCTGGTTTGTCTTGTTCTCTTTTGTTGTTCCTATCTTCTCATTTCATGTTGTGGATGACATTGTGGATACAGGCCGTACTCTTTCTCGTCTTCTTCATACCCTTCAACAGGCAGGAGTCAAAAAGACTTGGACTGCTCTTCTTGTGAGCAAAAGAGTTCCCAGGTGAAAAGACTGAGGGAATGAGTCCATTGTCTCTTCAGATCAGTCGATGTCCCTGAAGACTTTGTGGCATTCAGAATTCCAGACAAGTTCATTGTTGGATATGGATTGGACTACAATCAGGTATTGTGGAGGGTAATAGATAAGAGCGCCATTATACTCAAATGAATACTTATGTCGTGAGATGATGGCACAAATGTCCATGGTGCTCTTGTCTCCCATCTCTAACCTTATTGATTGATTCCCTTTGAGAACTTTCGTGATCTCCGTCACATTTGTGTGATGAGTGCACAAGGAATCAATCGATACAAGAACTTGCCCGCCTAAATGATCCGAGATCTTGATATCTTTTGCAATAAGATTGAGCTACTTTATCATACTCTCTCATGCATACTTAGTGTTAGAAGTAATCTATATAGATTTGTTATTCAAGATTGTTATCGTTTACTGAATTCCATTTCCCTACGGGAGTCGATTAAATATGAGAAGTAAACAATTATGACAAGATGTGTTCAACAATGGCAACGAGTAGTAACAAAATGACAGTTCCCTTATGATAGAATGGAGATGAATTACAGTAATCTTGATGACAAACACATTCCTTCCCTGGTCTACCCTGCCATAGAAGAGTGTCTCTGAATGAATAGATTGAATAGAATAAAGAGATTATCCCACCTGCATCCACTTTCAGTCTCGCCTGATACACATAACTTCTGTAATCGATTGAATCCTTCTGAACTCATTCTCCCTCTTTCATTCCATTCACTTCTCACGTGGCAGAATAGCAGTCCGAGTGGCACATTTCCCTCCCACACAAGTCTTTTCGTCCATTTGACAGTAATCAGAGAATGAATCACATACGATACATTGGATGGAAGAGACTGAAAGGGAAGACTCATTGTGAGGGAGAATACAATTATTACCTTGAGGATAGAATAGAAGACAAAGGAAGAAGAGGATGACCATGATGAAAGGGAAGAAGTCAATGGGAATCCCTCCTATTTGTTTGTCCACTTTCCCTTCATTCAATTGTCCATTCATTCATTGGGTCAACTGTCCACTCATACAATTCATGTTCATACATAGTCATTCTTTGACGGTGTATTCTATCATTTCAAAATCCCTTCGCAGCCATCATTTACCAATGCAGTGTACAGTTGGTGCTTTGCTGGGAGGGAAGGAATTAAGCAAGTTAAACTACTCCAATGTGGTAGTTGTTCACGAAAATGCGATGTGGACTTTTTGGGAATGAAATTTTTTATTTAGCTGATAATGAAAACTTTAATGATTCATTAATTTTCCTAGGGTCGTATAATTGGAAAAATGATCACAAACAATCAACGGTAAACTCAACAAAAATCAACAACAGTAACAACGAATGTGAATGCATTCAAGAGACAGAAACTTCCGTTTTGTTGTCTTCTAACAAGTCAAGAGGAATGGTCGTGTATGTTGGCTCTCCAAACAATTGATCCTCATCATCTCAATACTCATCTTCATCATTTGTCATACTGTAATCATACCTGATTGTGCATTCGTGGCAGGATTGACAAGAGGACAAGTGAGCATTTCGAGGGCTCCAATTGTCTGTGCAAGTTCACGCTGAAAAGAAAGAAGAAGATAGGAAAAGAGAGAAGAGAATGCACCTGTATACACAATTCCCTGTTGACTGCATCCTTCAATTTAAGAAGACATTCAGCAAGTTGAGGAGATGAAGAATGAGAAGCAACTTCTGAATGAGAAGACCAATTGACAGTCTGAGTATCCCCTCATACTCACCAAATAGATTCACTGCTACAGAGTAAAGAGTATCAAAGTAATTGCTCTTGAAGAGATGACGGGATATGAATCTACAATCAAATTCCTTCCTATATCCCCCCTTGATCTCTTCTCACTTAGATATATTGCATAGTGTTTGTGTGTTTTGTCCAGCAAGTGCTCTTGCCATTGAATGTCTTGATACAATGACACCCATCCATCCAACTGTTCCATCTGCACTTTCCTTTGCCTTATTCGCCTATAACTTATTATCAAATCACTTCATTAACAAATCACCCTCTACCTTTCCCTGGAATATCCTTGTAATCACAGCAGCATGTCTAAACTTCCTCAACAATGCATCTTCCTTACTCAATTTATATTCGTCTGTGCCTAAATGGCTCATTTGCCCTTATTTCATTCAATCTTGTACATACTCTTAGCCAGTGGCAATTCTTCCTTCTTCTCGTTCTTTTCTTCCACAATTGCCTTGGGAACAGTCTTTCTGACTGGAACATTTCGTTGTCCCACTCCTTGGTACTTTTCATTCTTCACTGGTTCTTGTCTGTAAATGGACAAGAATTAGTGTGATGGTATAAGAGAAACCTTGTGAGGAGTGCGACAAGACTAGACATTCCAACAGCCACATGTTTATCGTCTGTTGAGGCATCCATGGCCAGAATTGGAGAGGGAAGAGAAGTACAATGAATCTGAAACAACAATTACACACCATTACTTATAATGTTATGCATTAAAATAAAAAGGAAAAAAAATCATTTCCTTCATCCCTCGATTGACATAATGACAAGAACTATCATGAGAAACATTTTCTAAAAAAATTTAGAGTGGGGTTGGGAGTGCGTTATTGACAGCCGTCCATTTCTAGACGTCTAACTTCATTCCAAGCGATCATCTATGAGAAGTGAGCGTCGACCGCTAGGAGTGAAATTCGAACGGCTGTCAATAACATACTCTCAATCCCCACCCTAAAAAATTCCTATGAAGACTTTTACAGAGTGAATTTCTTGTGAAGTAGATATGATAATGAATAAAGTGACATACAAGAGAGAAGTCAGATGTCTTGAGGACATTGAGTCTTTTGTCAATTGAAGCACTTAGAAGATTCTCTCCTCCCTTGACAAGAGCCAATGATGTGACAGCCTAAATGTCCATTCTGTCATTCTTGCATTATCTCTTATCCCACTTTGTGATGTTGATTAACACATGCCAATTGTCTTCCTCCTGCACTCAAATCAAATATTCTGACTGAAGGACCAGATGCAACAGCTATCACCTCAAATAGAAAAGAGAATGAAGAAAGGAAAGAGAGACATTACCTGTTCCCTTGGAAGGAACAATGCATCCTCTACTGCACATTGACTGTCTATCTTCAGAGTTGCACCTTCCTCTGGGGGAACTCTCACATCCCATAGTTTAACCTACAGTACTCTGTATTGATTGATAATTGGGGGAAGGACATACCATGTGATCGTATCCAGCAGTGAGTAGAATGTGTTCATTGGTTGATGAAGGGACAATAACTCGAGATGCATCTTCATGTGCCTGAATAGACTGTCAAATAAGGAATAACATGAATGGATACCTTGATGGTAATGAGTGGAGTGGATGAAGTGGCAGAGAAATCCCATTGTTTTAGTTCTCCATCATCTGCCATAGAGTATACCCATCTTCCATTGATACCAAATGCAGTTGCATGAATGGCACATGAGGATGCCTTCCATGATCGAAGAGCAGCCTTGGCTGTTCCTCCAGCAGAGAAACAATCATACAAACGAAGTTTGCCTTCCTCTCCACCCAGGGCTGCAATCAATTACAGTAATACTATCGATTGAATAGATAACATACAGACAAGTTGTCCATCCCCTCTGAACTTGACTCCAAACACAGACTTCTTGAATCGAGTCATAACATTAGTCTGTTCACATAAAAGAGTATCGAAGAATGAGAGACGAAGACCTGAATGAACAAATGACAATTGAATAGATAGACTGTCAACCTGCTGTTGATGCAATAGTGAATGGAGCACATGGACTCATGGATAGAGAAGTAACAAGAGAAGGTTCAGAGAATACTGCCACTTGCTCAACAATCAACATATAGTACTCATCATTGAGGGTATCTCACCTTTAACCTTGTCCAGAATAGAACATCCTCACTTCTCCTCAATTCAGTCTCTGCTGAGGAAGGTTTAGTTGAAGGCACATATGGATAGGCCATGTCTGAATGAGATCTCAATAAGATAAGCAATGAGAAGGTGTGGGGGAGACAGATATCCAACCGTTCCAACGCTTTTCATAATCGCAAAACAAACACGTAGTCAATTTTGTATTGTTTATCGTATAAATTCTTCATGACAAAACTCAACAGATAACGAACAACGATGAATATCTAAACTCAACAAATGTCAATATGGGGATAATTCAAGCACCAAGAAGGGCAAGAACTTCCTTTTCTGCATCTTCTCTACTTCTTCCTTTCCTTCTCTTTACTGGTGGGGGTACTTCTTCTTCTTCATCTGGCCCTCCATCCCCTTCTTCTTCATCATCATCACTGTACTTCTTAGGATTATCAGGATCAGGTAGCCATGATAGATCATCCACACTTCCTTCTTCATCCTATAATATCTCTTGTGATTGTCTATTGATTGTCATTAACTGACCTCATCATCACTTCCTCCAATTTCCATTTCATCTTCTGCTCGTGATTTACGTCGACGATTCTAAAACACAATTGCATATCTCAATATTTGAACAGATCACCTTTTCTTTTTCTTTCTTCTCCTTCCTTATCAACTTTCGCTTTAGTCTCCACTCTTTCAGATCCACCTGTAACAACTCAAAGCAAGTGTTCGTTTAAATGACTGACCTTGTCAACAACGGGCATTTCATTGATTGCCTTCTGTAGATCGAGTCCCTTTGTCTTCCATTCCTCTTCCATTCCTTTCTCAACTTCTCCTTCTTCATCAAATATAACTTTCCTGTTTACAGACACACCCTGCATACTACTTTTCCATTAATTATAGATATATTTGTGTAACCTTCTTGATAATAGTTTTTGCCTCTTTCAGTCTTGTGACCACTTTCGCCTTCTTCCTTCCTATTCCTTCTTCCAACTTTTTCTTTTCTTTTTCCACGTTCTTGAAATTCACATAATAGAATTATTATATTCAATGCACGTACCTGTTCCTTCTTCATCAACTCAGGTCTCACATTGAATACATCTTTCCTCTTAACTGTAAAGAGTGAATCATCCTCGTCCTCCTCCTCTTTCTCTTCTTCTTCTTCTTCATCTTCCACATTCTTTGCTCCAAAATCGTGGCCGTCAAACAACTGAAGAAACATTGAGTATTTTCTATAAATAGCGAAAATCTTACCGTTGTTTGCTTCATGATCAACTTCTTTCCCTCTCTTTTCTTCTGTAGGAATCGAATTCTCTTGATGGCCACTAGTCCAAGTGACTCTGCCAATGCCTGAACATCAATGTACAGTACTCATAAGAGTGAAGAATCACCTTTGCATCAATAGAATCCACATCAAATATCGACTTGTTACTCATGAGATACACTGATCGAAGATATGCAAGAACAGCCTGGAAAGACTTGACTGGGAGGAAAGGGAAGGAGACTCGCCTTCTGTCCCATTTCATTCAATTGAGGAAATTGTGCCAATACTGTCTGCAGTTTCAATCGAATGTCCACAATGGAAGAAGGATCATGTCTCAACAATGAACATTCTCATCATTATTTCACTTATTCATTCAGTTAATGGGCATCATCCCATCTCACTGCATATACTTAGGGACCCCAAACGATTTTTTTCAAAATGGTCCAATCGAGTCCAAATTTGATTCAGACGTAGTCCACCTCTATCCACCGTCACAGGGGAAATCCGACTTAGTGAAGTGGAGTTGACCCACGGAACTTCACTGCCGCAGGCGCCGCGGGCAAACGGCTTGAGATAGCAGGATGATTTCTTTGGAATTAGCCTCTTGCACACTCGTTCCACCTCTGAGCCAAATTTGGACCCGATTGGACTATTTTGAAAAAATCGTTTAAATCGTTATTGACAGCCAGTCGAAGAATTTGGTGGTTTTTAGCACATAGCGGA
>JACMIF010004021.1:1910-13197 GCA_014805445.1 Diplogasteroides magnus | reverse complement strand
TTCCATTTCTCATTCCGAATTTGTATCATTATAGGGTATTAAACCATCGCTGATGATGTGAAGTTCTTCACGAAACGTCCGATAAACTATCGTAATCAATACAATTTCTTCATCGATTTCTGTCACACGAAGCACTACTTCTATTACAATGGGGGGAATGAAGCTGACAGAAGAGGGGGAACAGAAGAGGGGAAAGGGATCAGATCAGGCAGACAACTGATGAAAAGTGATGGATGCACTGTAAGAAATCATTCACCAAATATAATTAAGTATCTATCCTTACCTCAATCGTTCTGGTAACCGTTCATCTTCTCCATCCCATTGTACTCCACCAATGGTTCGAACTGAACGTATCAATGGATTTGCGAATAGAGGAAACAGGTCAATCGACAAGAACCCACATCACAATACTCGCTGCAGCGCATTGTCCATGTCACGCCACAGCAGGTTCGCTGGGTCCATGAGCTGAAAAGTCCATGTCAATGAGGTGTAGATTCATTATCTAAATTAAAATATGAATAAATATGGACTGGATAGTTGTGCCAAGAGTAGCGAGATTGTTTTGACTGAGAGACTGGTTACACACAGGGACATGAGGTCTACAGAGGATATGAGAGGGGACAGTCGGGTGTAAGGATGCAAAATATTCTTCGTTCTTTACTTTCCCCAACCTATACAAGTACAGGTTCCTTCATTCCCTCTGAGCCACTGGATAAACAGGTGCTTTGGTACAACATGGGTCATCTTTTCTATGTTAAAATAGTACTACGTAATCATTCAGACAACGATCCAACCAATGTAAGATATAACCCACATGGAGGATTGTGTAGAGCCATGACTCGATATAGAATACGGGCCGAATCCATGGACCGACCTACTCCAGTAGCAGCTGTTGCCCAATGGCTGTCCCTCGCGCTTCTGTTTCCTGAAATTGCCTCAACCAATTGCTATATGTTGTTGGATCCTCACGTGGCATCAGACGAACATGCAACTCCAAAGTCGACTAAGAGAATCTTGTTTCCTTCGAGATCACTGACAAAGTTTTCTGGTTTCACGTCCCTAAAGTTGAATATATTCGATTGTTTGATAAGTGAATGTGGTTACATATGCAGAAGATTCAGCTTGTGCAGTTGTTCAAACGACTGAAGGGTATCTCTGGCGACACGAAGAAACACTTCCAAAACTCTCGAGCAGTGCGATAAAGAGAACCTACGGAATGTGCCCCATCTCCTCCTGTGCCTTCTGCAGGCTCCAGCCACATTTCTCCATAACCAAATAACGGAGCTTCTCCGTCTTGCCTGAATGCAAATTTTTAAATGACAATTTGCTGAGTGCAGTAATAGCAATAGGGGAAATGTCACAAGGCACATTCAGAGAAGAATACTGCTAGATCCAATGGCCCTAAACACTGCAATAATTACCCTTGTCAATGCACTTGGGGAGAAGATTCAGATTGTTCTTCATCGCATCTTGGAGAACAAAAGCATCCTTCTGCAAAAAAACCTGTTCTTTTAGAGCTCAAGAGTGTATCAAATAATTATCTGCCCTTCAATGAAGACTTCTCTCCTAAGGGAGTAGAATGTCACTAGCGCGAACTGTGAAATAATTCTGTGTACTTTTTACTTGTGACATTGCGTCGTAACATAAAGTTAATGCAAGATGTCGTACTTTTCCTTTCGGCTCTTGAGAACGTTTCCGGGGAGAAGCCCTACTCTTCCACCTTCTCTCGCTGGGGGGGGGGGATACGGTGGCCCCATCTGGGATACCCTGCAATCACACAATTGACTGATTTGCTTCCACCTGTACGTTACGTTGTCGAACACCTCGCCATCGTATGGTGCAGCCTTTGCTTTCTCCTTCTCTTCCCTCAGCTTCCTCTTGTAGTTTCTGTTTGCCTCCAAGGCCTTCGCCTGCAATTGACCACTTGAACTAATGTATGTTCATGAATGTAAATATGAGACGAATATTCACCCTCTGAATGGGAGTCAGTGACTTGAATCGCAGGGCATTCGGCATTGTTCCTAAATGACAAAAAAAGTTGAATCAATATATAGGATCTATAGGCTATTTCAGAATAGACAACAACAATCAGTGTCTCTAGATAACCTGAGAGAATCAGGATGGCCAAGGACCATTGGATAAAGAGACAAGAGAATTGGTACAAATACTTTATCATATCACTACAAGCCTTCAAATATGATGTTCAAGAAGATGTCAATGCAAGAAATAACCAACAAAAAGAATCGTGTAAAGCCACGACTCGATGTCGTCCTGAGCACACGGTGTGAATTTTCCATGCATGGATCTGCTCCAATAGTAGGAGTTTCCAAGAGGCTGGTTGCTCTTTTTCCTAAAATTGTCTCAACCAATATATGTATGTTGTTGGATCCTCACATCTTGGGATCAGTCGAGACCATTACTCCGAAGTCAACCAAGACAAGCTTGACTCCATGAAGATCGGACACGAAGTTGTCCGGTTTGATGTCCCTGAATTTGATTATATTCGATCGTTTGAGAAGTGAATATGGTACATATGCAGGATCTTCATAGAGTGTAGCTGCTTAATCGCCTCCACTCTCCCTTGCCACACGCATAACTACATCCGCACTAAAAAAAACTCTCGAGCAGTGCACTAAAGAGAACTTACGGCATGAGTAGCATCTCCTCCCTTGCCTTCTCCAATGACCATCCGCACCTCTCCATCACCAGAAATCTGAACTTCGCCGTCTCGCCTGAATGCAACTTTTAAAATATCAACAAAACAATCAATTTGCTGAGTGCAGTAATAGCAATAAGGATAATGACACAAGGTACATTCAGAAAATAATACTGCTAGATCCAATAGCCCTAAACATTGTAATAATCACCTTTATCGAAAAACTTCGGGAAGAGTGTTAATCCCTTCTCCGTTGCAGACCCAAGGATAAATATGTCATTATGTAAATATACCTGTTCCTTTAGAGCTCCAGAGTGTATCAAAAAATTATCTAACCTTCAGCGAAGACTTGCCCACTCCCATTTCAAACTTGATCGCAACTTTCTCGCCTTTCGGGTTGGATGCAAGAAAAACGTCGCCAAAGCAACCCGATCCAATAATACCCGAAACCGTGTACCTGAATAAGGGAGTATAATGACGATAGCCAGCACCGTGAAATACTTTCGTGAAATACGTACTTATCTATGGGAGTTTCCAGAATGTAGCCAGGGAGAAACATTCCTCATCTTCCTCCTTCCTTGAGTGGGGGCGACACGGGGGAAGGTCTTGGGTCCTGCAACCACATAATTGACTGATTTGATTCCATTTGCACGTTACATTATCGAATTGTTCGCCATCATAGGCTGCAGCCTCCGCTGCTGCCCCGCTGCTGCCCTCTCCTTCTCCTTCTTCTTGAATGCATTATTGGCCTTGCGAGCTGCTGCCTGAAATTGGCCTTGTACTAACGTAGGTTCACGAATGTTAATATGCGACGGACATTCACCTTCTTCTCTTGCGGCATGCGTGCGCAGCGCTCTGCATTGAGCATTGTTCCTAAATGACAAAAAAGGTTCAATGAAAATATAGGATCTATAGGCTATTTCAGAATAGACAACAACAATACGCGTCTCTAGATAGCCTGAGAGAATCAGGGTGGCCAAAGGATCATTGGATGAAGAAACAGGCACGAGAATTGATAAAAATACTTTATCCATATCCCTACAAGCATTCAAATATGATGTTCAAGAAGATGTGATCAGAGTGACACGTTCATTGTACCCAATGGAAAGTCATCGTCTCTCCATGTTGAACTGTTGGATCAATCATATAACGTTGCAATCTTATCTAAACGATTACCTGCATCAAATGTCACTTCCTCTTCAATAAACTACAGACCTCAAATCGGATCGCGAAGTGCATTCCTTTTCTCTAACTCATTTAACTCACACTAATATAATTCTGAACGCAAACAACTCATTGTCAGTAATGTGTTTTTACTCAGTAACATGTTATACTGAACGTATTCTCATCCCTTTAAAAGCTTCCTGAGAAGAAGAAGCAATGAAACTAAGATCAGTAGTGAACTACTAGTAATGTATTCGACATTGGTGGATGCATTGATGAATGAGATCATTATTCATTAGCAATTTCACGATTACACTTTTTACAGTAAGTGGTATAATTGCAATACAAGCGATAACATTTTGATATTGAAAAGTAGATCAAAGTCCAGTACAACCAAGTCAACGTTATGATTACAGAAAATGCTAATGTATCAAGTTTTAAACGAAACGGATTTTCTATATATTAAAGTAAACATGGTACAATGTGAAAAATGAATATATATTCTTTATGGTCGTTTCCTTCCACAATTCGCACAGTATCGCAGCAGTCTGTACAAATATAGAACGATTCTATTGCCCATGTAATGTAGAAAAGTGCATGAAACGATCACTGAATATTTTACCTGTATGGCAAAAGCACTACTTCCTTATTTGAAAAAGATGCTGCATCTATAAACAGAGTTGCAGTCACTCGAAGAATTCTCACAAGCTTACACGAATAGTTTTCACTGCGACTGAACATTGGCCTTCTTGGCAGGAGGCTCGTCCTTCTCTTCATTTTCACTCTTCACGTCTTCACTCTTACGGCCACCGAATGCATACTGTACACTCACTGACTGTCCCCGAATCTGCAGTAATCTCTATTCACACAATATTTGAAATTTAAAAAAACAATTACAAATGGTTTTGCCAACCCATTGCTGAATAAGATCTAATTGTAAGTATAATGATGAAATATCTCACAATTCGCTTCCTTCCTCCATCCAATGCCTCCTTTGCATCTTCTTCGTTGTCAAATTTGGCATATGCCCATGGTGTAAACTTGCTTCTCTTTCTGAACTTCTTCCCCTTAGGAGGCCTCACAAATTCCATTGCATTCGGAAAGACTTCCTTCAAATCATCATCAGTCATCTGCAAATAGAATACATCCATTTTCCCTTTAAAATAATTATTATGGCGGAGCAGAACCAGTTAATGATTAAATTTAATTTTAACACCGCATTTCTCACTTCTTTCGTAATTCCGTAGAGACGCAGAGCCTTCAGATCGATTTCACCATCCTAAATAGACCGCATGTTTCTCAGATATTGTTCATGCCGTTTCACATAGTGAGCTGCTTGTAACGCCAGTCATAGTCATTCATCTCTACAGTAATCCCGGCCCTCTCACCTTTACATTCTTCTCTCGTTTTGCGAGTGCGTACTGTACAGTGACAATGTTGCCGTCGATCTGCAACATATGTATTTAGTTCAGGCAAAAGGCAGCAGCGCCAATGACCTTAGCGCCAAAATGGTGAAATGGACAGCTGCGCTATGAGATCTCGGCTAATGTGTCCAATTCAGCATTATGGCGCAATTGACCATGGCTATGCGGTCAATATGCACTCACATCACGAACTTCTCCTTCCTCCAATGCCTTCTTCGCATTTTCCTCAGTGTCAAAGACAACAAGGGCAAATGAGGATGGAGTATCGGTTGAGTCTCCATATCTCACAACGAAGTTCGCCCCATCATAGAGAGCCTTCAGGTCCTCCCTCTTCGTCTGAAAGCGACCATTTCAGCCGTGAAAAGAAAGCAGAAATATCGCAAACCTCAGCCGACAGCCCTCGCAGTTTGAGCACTTTTGGATCAATCTTCCTTCCCTGAGCAGAACAGATGACTGGTGAGCACAATGAATTTGAGGATGAATCATACTGTACGATACTTGTAATGATACAGGATTGCTCATTCTTGTCAAAAAAGACTAGAAAAAGAAATGACGAACCGCTTCATCCGTCTGTTCATTGTCCGGATCATCAGTCACATACGATATTCTCACAGGTCTTCCTTTGATCTGCAAACCAATCTTATGAAAACTACGAAAAAACATGTTCAAAAATGCTCTAACATGTTAAATCACGAAATTCTGGAAAACCGCTTCAAAATGGTCCTAGAGACTCAAACCAAAAACCATTCAACTCTACTCGACGAGCTACGTTCAAAAACATGTTTGAACATGTTCTAGCATGTTATTTTCAAAAAATCCGAATAACTCCCGAAATGCACCAAATTGATTTCTTACCACGTTTTTGAGTTAACCACGGAAAGTATGGGCTCTGTATGGGCCCTGCATAGCGGTGTCAGACATCACGATCGCTTGGTCAAGTCGAAAATTTCAACTTTTTCCAATTTAAATAATCGACTGACTCAAGCGATTCGTGTCTCAGCGAGATGCGTTTGGAGCTTATCCTTAAACGTTCGGCATCACCGTTAATAGATTCCAATGTAAACCCCGGAGGGGCCGACCGACGGTCGGCGTCAGCGTAGTGTGTCAACCACGACAAAACATGAACGCCCTTATGCGTTAGAGGTGTGCATTTTTTGGTTTTGGTTTTTTGGGGTTTTTTTCAAAAAAAAAATTTTTAGAATTAAAGGGAACCGGAACACCAAAACGATATTTTCTTAATGGGTAGAATTTCACTAAAGAATAACCATACAACATATAAAAAAATGTTATTTCATAATAGTTTTTCACTGAAATGTCAAACAAGGTTTTTGTGTGTGACTACAGTTTCCCGACGACTTTTACTAATATAGTTAATAAATCACTAATGCGAGTAAAAAATTTACATTCGCAAAGTGCAGATGCTATTCTGAGCACTTACTTTACAATATGGCACACTCAGGATTTCAGAAAGTCGTATTTCTAACTATATTAGTAAAAGTCGTCGGGAAACTGTAGGCGCACACAAAACCTTGTTTTTGCATTTAATGAAAACCTATTATGAAATAACATTTTTTATCTGTTTTATAGTTATTCCTTAGTGAAATACTATCCATATACAAAGTATCGTTTTAATGTTCCGGTTCCCTTTAAGCACTTGATATTTTAACCTCAAAATCGAGTCATACACTAGATATTCTCGTCCCCTCTGAGGACTCGGTGAGGAACTGGGCATGTTCACAACACCGGGGTTCATGCCCATCATCGGGGCCAAGATAGAGAGAGGTAAATATTGCAGTTACATAGGTGATAACCAGGGCTAGGACAGGAAATTTTTCCGATAACAGAAAGAAAAAATTTCAGAAAAAATTTAAGCACTAGATATTTTGACCTTAAGATAGCGTCTTACACTAGATATTCGTACCCTCTGGGTTTTTTTGATTTTTTGGAAAAAAAAGGTCAAAAAATATTTTTTTGATTTATTTTTTGAAAAATATTTTTTGCACACCCCCGGTTACGAGCTTAGCGAAAGAAGCTTACGTTTAGCGCAGTGTGCGTTTTTAGCGTTAAAAGTTTAGAAGTTACATACATACAGAGTATATTTCCGCTAGTTAATATACCACGAAAAAGAAGATCCTTCAAACCGCTTATATTCCCCTTACCAATTTCATCCATATTCCTTACCTGTATTTTCTCAGCAGTCTCCATTGTCTCCTTTGCATCCTCTCCATTGTTGAATGTAATGAGTGCTCGATCCCTTCGAGGCCTCACTATCTCCACTGCCTTACTGAAAGCTGTCCTAAGATCAGCCTCAGTTGCCTCAATATTGTTCATGATACGGTAAGTACAATATCCCCTCAAACCTCATAAGCCAGTCCACGGACACTCAATGTCTTCACATCCATCCTCTCATCAATCAACTATAAAAGACAAAATATGATTTCACAGACTCGTCGCATTTATAAGAGACACCATCTCACTGGAGTGAGATACTGAGGAATAGCACAGCAAAAAGTTAACGATATCTGAAACTTTCGTCACTCACTAAGTCGACCACACTGAGTTCAAAAATTTATATCTCAATGTCTGAAAATGAGTTTGAGAGGTAGGAAAATTCGGCAAATTGCGTATTCGAAAAATCTAACCCTTTTTCCTAATTTTTATGTTGAGACCGGCTCTTGAAGCTCAAAGCCGACAAAGTTATGGCCTTCTGTTTCCGAAAAACGGCCGTCCTTTAAAAAAATTCCCATTAACCTACCCTTTTTTTCCATTCGATTCTCCGTGAAATTCTACATCTGGGGTGAAAATTTCATAAAAAATTTGGTGACCCAAGGTCTTGAAATATGTTCTCTGTAAGAGTGGAGGAGGGGGTGGTACACAAACTGAAAAACATTTCTACGTTCTGAAACTTTCAGGGTAGCATCCCCAAGGGTGGGATACACTTCAACCGCGATTTCATAATGTTTGGTCAAAGATCAAAGATCTTTTTTCTCAAACTTCGAGTTAACCCATATGTCGTATAATCATTCGATAGGGAATCAAAATTTATGTAGAGAACCAAGTTTTCATCAAATTTGAAGCTTGTATATTGCCGAGGCAGCGATAAAACTGCAATGTCAAACATTTTCATGCTTATTTGGACGCGATTTTGTGAGTGCTTCTATACCATCTCGTGAAATTGTATGCATACTTGACCAATATATCCCCCTGGTAAGTTAGAACCGAGATCGAGTTACCACGAACACGAAAAGTTCAAAAATGTTTGGATTCGAAACCCCTTTTGAGGGCGCTGGTTCGAATCCCGCCGAAAACAAACGTCTTTTGCACAATTTTCGGGACATTCAGAAAAAGTGTCAGGAAGAAAAGATGCTTGTTTTGTTTTCAACGGGATTCGAACCAGCACCCCCAAAAGTAGGTCTCGCTCCAAACATTTTTGAACTTTTCATGTGTTCGTGGTAACTCGATCTCGGTTCTAACTTATCAGGGGGATATATTGGTCTAATATGCATACAATTTCATGAGATGGTGTAGAAGCACTCACAAAATCGCGTCCAAATAAGCGTGAAAATGTTTGAAATTGCAGTTTTATCGCTGTCTCGGCAACATACAAGCTTCGAATTTGATGAAAACTTGGTTTTATATCTAACGTTTCATTCTCTATCGAATGATTATACGACATATGAGTTAACTCGAAGTTTGAAAAAATGATCTTTGATCTTTGACCAAAAATTATAAAATCGCGGCTGAAGCGTATCCCACCCTTGGGGATGCTACTCTGAAAGTTTCAGAACGTAGAAATGTTTTTGAAGGTGTGTGCCACCCCCTGTGGCGTGCTCTTCCGCTCTTACAGAGAACCCATTTTAAACATTTTGGTCAAAGTGGGTAGATTTCATCAAAATTAGTGGCCAAAAGGTCGCAGGTTCGAATCCCGTCGGATACAAACGTCTGTTTCACCACGAATTTCAAACTTAAAATATATTCGTCCTGACTACTTCTATCGATTCCCGTCGACAAAACATGGTGTCAACGTAAGTAATTTTTTTCACGAACTTAGCCGAAATTTTGGGTGTTTCATGGTAAAAAAAATCGAGAGTATCAAGAATCACTATACTTTTACGGCTTGGACGCCTAGGAAAAAAAGTAAGATTTTTCGAGTACGCACTTTGCCGAATTTTCCTACCTCTCGAACTCATTTTCAGGCATTGGGATATAAATTTATGAAATAAGCGTGGTCGACTTAGTCAGGGACAAAAGTTTCAGATATGGTAAACTTTTAGCTGTGCCAAGCGTATTTGACTCCTGTTAGATGGTGTCTTATAAAAGGCTTTTCCACGACCCAAAAATTCAAATTTTCAGGGTGACGGCAGGTGGACAATACAAATCATTTTTCGGCCCAGCTAGGCCAAATTTCTTCATTTCCAAGTGTGAATGCATGACTACATAGACCACGTTGCAAATGATCGCATAATACGGGGAAATCTCATAGTTCTACCGAGAAAGTATGGTATTCAGATAATCGGAATTCCGGTTAGTATAAGCAACTAAATAGTTTCAATTACTGAACAAGACTTGCATAACAAAATTTTTACCATCAACAGCTGCCAACTACAATAACAAACTATCGAATTCTTAAATGCGCTCGTCAATTAACAATTACAACAAAGTACACATAGTACTGTAGACAGACAATAAATCAACACAAACAACAACATTCCTTCTCTTCAATGAGATAACAACCATCAGAAAAAAAAGTTATTTAGATACATACTATTTAGATTGAGCGATATTTTGGTATCAATTAAAATCCTAGGGACAGATCTATACGAGAAATGATAATGAACAATGAAGTTTTCCATTAAAATAATGTTCGATTAAATGAAGAGGGAAAGATAATTCACTCGTCATCTGATTCGTCTTGTTTATTTTCATCATTGCCTTCCTCAGATACGATAGCAACCTGAAGGAGATTACGGTAATAGAGTGGTAAGTATTGATTGACTCACAGGTTGTTTCTTCTTCTTATCCTTCTTGTTCTTCTTTTCCTTCTTCTTTTTCTCAGGTACCACCATCGGTTTTCTCTCCTTCTTCACATTCTTCCTTGCAAGTTTCTATAACACACAACTTCCCTTGGTTAATGGACTTCATTCACTCACCTCTTCTTTTCCTGGCTTCACATATGCGTACATGACAGAGACTGGTCTGCCATCCACCTAGGACCCAACTCTATCCTTCCCCCATTGTGTCAGTCCACTAACCTTTAGATCCTTTCCCTTGTGGAATGCATTGAATGCCTCCTTCTCATCCTTGTACACAATGAGTGCCCATGGACTAACATTGTTCTGTCTGTCCTTCCTTGTCCAAGAATGAACAATGATCTCTGATGCTGACTTGAACACTTTCCTCACTGATTCCACTTTCACCTAAATTACACATCCAATGAGAAAACAAGGATAAACAATAATGGTGTCATACTGTACTTTAGTAGTTGCACTGTATCTCGAAGAAGCATACAAAGTGGACTTACATCGGGTTTCAATCCTCGCACACACAACACCTTTCGATTGATGGGATGCTCTTCCTCTGCCTTCTTTTCTAAACATGACCTGATAAGAAAGATGAATGAACATTCTGTCTGACCCATGGTGGAAGTATTCTTGGATCCACAGTAATTCGCCTGTAGTCCTCTAATCTTGAAATCCTTGAAAGCCTTCTCAGCGTTGGTCTGGAAAAGACTGTACAAAATAGAACTGATAAAGTGATCACTTCGTTTTCAAAGATCAGCCAGCACTTTCCCCATCCAGGTCGGGATATAGCATCGATGACGAAAGGATGGAGGGACTTCACTTCATCTGACTAAACAAAGAATATTCAGATGCAGTACTTTCAGATGGGAAAAGAACAAGAGAATCACTCCATCGTTTGATTCGTTTCCCTTGTTTCTAACATTTCTAATCTGTCAACGGATCGAGTAGTTATGCACATTGGGTGGGGGGGGGGGGGGGCGGGGGGGGGGGGGGGGTGGGGGGTCGGGGGGGGGGGGGTGGGC
>JACMIF010004020.1:0-13202 GCA_014805445.1 Diplogasteroides magnus | reverse complement strand
CCCATTCATTAATTTCTTGCTGTGATTTATTGTTGTGATACTATTGTGATGAATGGATAAACAATGTAATGTAATGTAATGTAATTCGATAAACAACCGCTACTCGGAGAGTAAAGATAGTATCCTTGAAACATACCTCATAAGGAGTTGAACTTCAAACCCGACCCCAACTAAAACCCCTTCCCGTTCCCTCCCGTGTTGACTCAATAAGACAGTCCACCACAGGTAGCAGGGGACGCCTCTTGCGCAATCATCTCCCTCTCGTTGTCTGTGCCCTCCACTCCTTCCATGGTCTCTCGTTTCTCTATTCATTGTCCGCACTCCCCGCGCTTTCTTACCTCTGTCATCAATCAGCTCACGAGAGAAAGAGCCCAAAGAGCCCTTCTCCTTTTTGGCTTCTGCACCAGTGTAGGAATATATTATTGTTATTTAAATATATTATGCAATTTTTCGTTTATATTTTTGAAAAACCCTGCAAATGTCGCGAGATCAATAGTAAGTAAATACAGTAAAGGACGGGATATTCTCGTCTGTACTTCCCCGTATCAAGTCAGCACTTTCTGATTTATGTTCCCTTCCTTTCCCATTTCAACTGTCCACTTCATCTTCCCAACTCCACGTTTCGTTCGTACAATGGTTGATATTATGGTTACTTTTTCGCATATGTTTCAATGGTGCAGAATATTTGAATATTTCTTCTCTGAAGCCAATCATATTCCATATTGTCTTATCGATGTTGAGTGTATTTCATCTGCAAATTCTCCTTGGTCCTCTCTTTTCAACCTTCCTTTAAATATCTTTAGCTTGCTCTTCATGCTGTTTTTACTGTTCTTAACTGTCCCTCTACCTTCTCTTATATCTCCTCCTCTCCCTCCTATTCATCTCTTCCCCCTCATTCTCTTTCAACAAGTCTCACGAGGTCACCGTGACTGTCCAAGCGGAGAAATTTCACTGCCATTCGGCACTAAAGGACGAAGAGGGGAAAGCGAGTCAGTCCACTCTTACTGTCGTCGGCTGTTTATATGCGAATTCGTTATTTCATGTTTCACAGATCCTATATATTGAAAGTTATAGCTTTCTTGAACAAAACATTCCCGGTATTTTGCCGTTCGTTCAAGAAGACAACGGGAAAAGTGATGAAAAATTTCTGAGAAGTATTTATCTGCTTCCCTTAGTCATTGTCCTTTCGGGAACGAATTCCCAAGTGGTTTGCTTGGGGATAAACAACTCGGAGATTCCCACGTCCGAAGGGCGTGATGGACGATTGACCGAGCTCCTTCGTGGAACAAAATCACCAATTTTTCGCAACAGCCTCGTGAAGTTTTAGGAATATCGTCAGAAGAATAAGTGAGGAATAATTATCGTGATTTATGCCCCTTTTCAGTGAAAGTGAATTTCACATTGTGTTGAGACCACGTCCGCGCTGCATAGACTAGACAAACGAGAACTCTTCATATTTTAGGATTCCGCAATTTCCTTGCGATTATTCACATGATTTCTGAATTGCTTTGCATTCCTCGACATTTCTCAACGCCTGTGACTCATGTGACTCATCAAATATTCAGCACTGCCAATAAGCAGCAGCGGTGCCAATTTCCATCTATTTTCTGATTTAAGATTCAGCTTGAATAGAATCGGTTTCAAATCAGTTGACTCATTTCGCCTAGATGTCAACCATTCAGAATATGGGCCATTATTCCACTTTCGCTGATCTGAAGTAGTCGGTCAGTCCGCCTTTTTGGCTGCATAAGCAACTTTAGGCGTCATAGGAATATCTGTGTTTCACCGGTCATGCTAATATTTCTATTATTCGTGAAACAATTAATCTAGTCTGAAACTCATGTTGATCTTGTCCGGCCAAGTGTCCATATCCTCTTACATATGAACTCTCCCCGTGATGAGTCACTCATGTTCCCTGTCGTCTTACCTCTTTTCCCCTCTCACTCTCTCCATAGTCCGGGCCACTCCATCAAAACACGCTTGTTCCACAGTCAATTTCCTCTTTCAGAAGGGGGGCAAAGCTCGTCTCTTTCGCCGCCATTCTTCCCCTTGTCTCTCTCTTTCAATTATTCATTTTGCAAGCTCCTTATGGTTGGCAGTTTGTCTACCTACATGATGGGTTATGTTTCAAAGTCACTATATATTTGAAGATATATAATCTAAGAAACATAAGCCATAAAGTAATCTAATTGCCAACTATGATACTCTTCCAATGGACCTTTTTCTGGGTAATAGCAACAATTGACATGAACTCGTGGTGTTTCATCACTTCTTTTCTCTCCTTCTCACTATCCTTTCAACCAGTTGCCACTCAATCCATAAAGGCTCTCGATTGGTCGATTCACTTGTGTAGAACACAATTGTTCGTTGCACAATAGGGTATTTGGGCGGGTACTATGCGATATCAGTTATGTTTCACGAAAGCTATACAGTCGTGAAACATAACCGACCCCAGTTTTGAGGCTGGGCTGCCATTCACTTAATCATTCTCTTCCCAGGTCGTTGTGGCATAATGGGATTCTTTTCTTGTTAGAAGGTGTCATTGTTGGGGTCGGGAGGGGAACAGGAAGTTGTGTCTGGGCCTGTGCGTGTGTTGATTGCTAGTGAAGTCACATTCGAGAATACCTCGTACCTTTCCGAGTCAAAGACCCCGGACATTTGCACCAAAATGGTGGCGCATTCGTCCATTTCACCGTTTTTCACCTTGTTTTCCAGTGTTCAAAGCTTGTCTCGAAGGTGCTGTTGCTTGGCTTTGGCTCTGAGTTCTATGAATTTCGTATTAGGGTTTTAAAATCAATGGCCAAATGTATTTATCATTCTTCTTACTGCGGCTCAGCTGAGACTAGAAGAATCAGAAATGCCTTTGACTATTGATTTAGAACCCTATTTCGCAGTGTCCCTGCTTCATGCTCGCATATAATTATTTATTTATGCTCTCATTATCGTGTCGTACGTATTCATTTCTATCCTATCTCCTTTCATTCATTCAACCATGACGTATTTCATCTTCACTCTGCATCCGAATCAAGGCCCACTTTGCCTTGCTGATCAGTGAGAATAATCGCCGCTTGGCACCGTTTAAAAGCGATGGGAGCCATTATGCGATCATCATTCCAACATTCACCTGTGCCCTCTTCCATTCTTTTGCTTACTTTGTATGAGGGACAATTGGCTAGGAGAGATGAAATACAGTAAAATGTAGGGAGTCGCATGCGAATCTTTTAGTGCATTCGTCATGTCTCTACTCCGAACGATGCTGTCATCTATATAATGCAGAGGCAACCGCATCTCGGAGAGTAGAAAAATGACGTGATACACCCCAGTAAAATGCCGTTGATCACGGTAGCCTCCACTTTCCGGTTACTTTGTCCGTGGTTTTTGCTCGGCGGCTGCCGTAATCGTATCCCTCTTCCTGTCTTTTCTCCACAGTCGGGAATCATGCGCGGCTCACCGCACACCATGTCACTGCTTACTCTAGACAGTAGTACAAACTGGTATTACTCATCCAAAGCTGAGCCCTTACCAGGGAAGCTTTTGCCTTGGTCCTACACTCCTTTCCTCGTTGTAAAATATAATACTTATGCATTTCTTTGTGGCATTCATCTCAATAATTAATTGCACCACGTTTTGAGTTTATTTGTCTCAATACGTATAAATATCTATATATCTACACCAGTTGCACCCAGTGTTCATTAGTTGGGAAGTTGCTTGGGTGGAAAAAGCGAACCCCAGGGGTCAAATTTCCTGCGCCTCACTCCCTATTACAATGGTTCCCGTGAACGATTGAGTGTTCTCTGCCGTTGCGAATAAGTGACTATGGGGCAGAAGAAGAATGCGCCACGGACATTTGCGCCGTAATGGTTAGGTGGATAGTGCGCCATCATGCACCCGGCGGAAGTGCCCATTTCACCGTTATGACTTAGATGCCGACAGCGATATTTTTACACACCTCCCATTCGTACGCGACTACTGAGGCTGCCGACAAGCGATTAGTGAAGTTAGAAAATAGCTACTGCCTTAGAAATTAGGAATTATCTTGTTAGCCAGAAGTTATCCCTGCGGCACATTAGGATTTCTAATTCGGTAACAACGTGTATTCGTGTTATCCACTCGAAGCAGTTGTCTATCCAACGTAGAGACAGCAGCTCCGTGAAAAGCGCACATTACTGCCGAATTAGAAACCCTGCGTCACACTAGCCATTAGGCGTTCCCCTCCCCCGCTGTTGTTCATTCTCTTGTCATGATCTATCTCGCTCCATTAACACTGCTTTTTTGGATCTCATTGTCAGCGGTTAAAATGCCAGCGAAAGCACATTAGTTTCACTCGGTTCATATCATTACGATTCAACTTGTTGAGCTGTTAGTCATTGTCCGTTCATACCAAACGAAAGTGCACTTCATGATATTTATGGTTACATTTAAAATTAATCACAATGGCCGTTTCCGATTTCATGAGCGTCTGAGAGTGAGTATTTTATTTTGGTGATCCAGTAAATATTTCAAAATCACCGCTTCTTTTGCTCCATTGTCCCCAGTTTCCATGGCAATTTTTAGCTCCTGGTGCAGAAGTTTTGTGTTTACTTTTTGCTTGCTTTTACTAAAATATCATTTATATAATGTATATATTTCGACCCCGTCTCTTCCCTCCTTTCACTGATCAAAGCTCATAATATGAAAGAAGAGAGAGTGGGGGAAGTCTATTTCAGCCGTTATGGCGCTCTTGTCCTTCACCCTAAGAATCGACCATAAATCGCCTTCTCCCGTTATCTCGTTCTCGCATCTCTCGGTGGCGCACCATTCTCCTCTCACCATCTCATTTCAATGCTCTGTCTTCCTTTGTGGGCTCCATTGAACTCCATTGAAAAACGACCGCCCATCACTGGCGGAGTTGCCCCTTTAAAAATTCCATCGCATTTTAACTCCTAGTCCATCCTCCAGACCTTATTTTCTCCTCATTGTTCGCCTTTCACGTTAATTTGCGATTAGATAGCGAATAATAGCTTCATCTCACGGTTCCGACGAAACCCTACTAACAACCATTTCACCGTTATGGCGCAAATGTCGATTACATAGTCAATTGTCCTTCTCCCCCATTGTGGGAGTGTCTCTTCCCTCTCACCACCTCCTCTTCTTCCCCCTCGTTCCCTTGTTCTGTGAAATGGTTCGTGACCTGATCGAGAGACGAAAGAGACAATGTTGTCCTTTCACTCGGCGCCGCGCACTCGAAACAATTTGATGATGCGAACGGTTAACATGATTTTCCCACCCTCATTCCCTCTATCTGCTCACATTTGAGTTCTAGGGTGTAGTTAACAGTGACTTTAGTGCAATTTCCATTCATCTAATCTCCGCGGAGCCGCTGTCTTCTCTCATGTTATAGTCAACAGCTGCGCGGTGATTAGACGAAAGAAAATTGCACTAAATTCGCTGATAGCGACACCTTTTTGAGTTCATCATACCTGTGATTTAGGACTGGCAATTTGAATGAGGAATAGGTTATGCTTCACTGATCATAGGATCAGTTAAGCATAACCTATTCCGTCTATGTATATCTTCAAAGCTTTCGCGAAAAGAACCAACACACTCATATTCAATCTGTCCATCCTATTTTCATTACGCGTTGGTCTATTTATTCATTTCAAATTTTTTTGCATGATTTGCCGTGAATCATCTCCAATTAAAGTTTACCATGATAATGGTCGCAAATGTCGCCGATCATTTTTGCGCCCCGAGATACTTATACTTCATTCAGGGCAATTTTAAAATACGTTGTTTTTTGCAGCCATGGGCTCTCCGGCGAGTCCCAAGTATCGTTACGAGATGAACTGCGAGTCGCACACGGAATGCACGTCGTGGATTAGACTCTTCAGGGCGGTGGGTGATTGTTTTTATTATTATTATTTGGTTGCAACTGTATATATCGCTCTCGAACTCCTCCGATCACGCCTCAATAGCCTGGAACAAGTAGGTTTCAAAGGTTGCATAAAAGTGTAAAGATGAGGGAAGGGGCTAATGTTAGACACACGATTTCTAAGTAGATAGGTAAAAAAGTGCATTTCTAATTCGTCCTTTCTCTGCAGAGCATTTGTGAGCCGAAAATAAGCTTTCTCGTTGGAAATTTTTTTGTCCTGCGCCAATTCTAACCTAATGTTTGGGGAGAATCGTCTTCACTGATGTGTAATGCCATAAAAGTCGCCAAAATTGGCTCTGTCGGCACTTTAAAAGTGTAATTTGTCTTCATTTGCCTTCAATGGTGCCCTCTTGGGTTTCAAAATGGGGCAATTTTATGCATCTCTCATTCGTCTAATCCCCGCAGAGCGGTTGTCCTTCGAATGTTGAGACAACGGCTCCGCACAGATTCGAGGAGTGAGAAATGCCGAAAATGACCGTTTTGGAAGCCCTTGTGTTCTCTATTAATACACGACCGTAGAGGAATGAAAGACCACTGTGCCTCCGTGAACATTTACGCCATAATGCGGAAATGGAGAGAAGTGCCGTCATCGTTGCGATAGAGCAATTTTCGATTTCACCATTATGGCGCAAATGTCCATCGCCCTCTTGCCTTTCACCCGTGTCTGAATGACGGGACTCTTCACCAGTATCAATTGCCCATTAACACTCGATGATGCCATTTGATGGCGTCCGGAATGTGGGAAGGGCAGAATAAATCAAAAATTAAATGGAATCGAATAGTGGAAGGGTGAGGGGACTGACAATTGTTCTAGTGTGCCGTATTTGAAACAAGTTTTATGTAAATTTCTATTGCAAATGATGAACAGAAAATTACTTAACGATCAAATCATCAATCTTTATGAATTAGGTGAAACATACATTGACATGCAAAAATAATGTTGTTATAATTGCTTGAACAGCTTTATCTCACACGATGATGCCATTTGATGGAATCCCGAACGCGGTTGGCAATGGAAGAATAAATCAAAAATGAAATGAATTCGAATGGGGGAAGGGTGCGGGCAGAAGATGATTTTGGTGTGATTATTTTGCATAAAATAGAGTGCACTTCATTCTTGCACGAATTACTTGAGGGCTGCATTCTTCAATCTTTATGGATTAGGTGAAACATACATTATCACGTAAGATTGGAAAGCGGATTTAATTGCTAGAAAAGCTTTATCTACTGATTTATTCCTTGTGTGAAACATATTCGTTCTCTGAATTGATTTCTGTTCAATTTCGCTGTATTATCTTATGTAGCGCATCCATTACTACTTCCAAGAATTGCTTTAAAACTCTACTCTTCTATCTTTATTGATTAGGTGAAACATTCATTGCCATGAAAAAGGGGAAAAATTCTTGTTATTACCTGAAGAGTTTAACTACTATTTTATGGGTTCAGTGAAACATATTCGTTCTCTGATTCACTCGATCATCCGTAGTTTCAATGTGAAAGGAGAAAGTGAACCGTGAAATGCACTCATCAGCTGATCATCGTTGTTTCACTACGCTACATATGTCAAGAATGCTGCCGCGTGACATACAAGGTCAACTAGGAGACAAGGGGTACTGTAAGAGATGCAGCCGAAAAAGTCGTGTCGAGACACAAAGCATCATGAGTCAGACAGAACTGCTTACAAAGTTCGACCGAAAAATTTGTCCCTTTCTTGATGAGTGCAAGGGTTTTCAAATTGGTAGAACAGTGCATTTCTCATTCGTCTAATTTCAGCGTAGAGGTTGTCTATACGTTAGATAGATAACTGCTTTGCGGAGTAGACACAATGAGAAATGCACTTTTACCGATTTATACACCCTAATGGGTGCTAATTTAAGGGTCAAGTTTCGATCATTTTACCTTATTCCTCTCTACTAAGAGGTTGTCTCTAATAGGGCACAGGAGACAGTTGGGGTGGAGAGCATGAGGGAGAGAGGGCTAAGCAGCAATTGCCGCTCTTGAAGTACACAACTCTTGACACATCGGACACTTTGTCGGGCGCAGACATCATTTCATTTGATTGGCCTGTAAAATCATGAACACAATGGATCCTGCATATTGCTGCAGTATTCTAGATAAGGGGAATTGTGGAATGCGTGAAACACATTCAATCGTTGATGCTTGCAATTATTGATATTTTTGGGGTGAGGGAATCGAAGTTCATTGCTCAAAGCGGGAAAGTGATGTTTTATTGAGTGACTGAAACATATATCAAAATTTGCAAACTATTGTAAACAATGCATTTGGAGCATTTTTGAGCCTAAAACTATAGGAGAATTCAACTGAAAGTGTGCTTTTGCAGTTCGACAAAGATCATGACGGTCTCATCCCCGCCGAAGATCTAAAGAGGGCCGTGCGCGACTCCACATTCAGCTTTGGAATGAACGCAGATGAGGTAAGACCCGGCCGCTTTATGTTTCACAACTTCGTTAAATACACGGAGGACATGTTACGCTGATGGAGTGTCAACTATCCCCAATACTAACTATTATATTTCAAGTTGTGTTTGTGTTGTGCGTGCAAAATTTATTTTGGAACGAGATCGAATCAAATCGCCGTCACTTTCCAGGTCGACGCAATGCTGCACGGCATCGACATGAACAAGGACAACATGATTGACTTCTCCGAATTCTGCACTTTGGTAATATTCTGTTCCGGTTGAACCCGTTGAATCCAGACTCACACCGTTTACTAGACCTCATCATCGGAACGAAAAAAGCCGCGCGCTATCCCCAGCACGCACCCCCGTCCGGTTGTTTGTTAGTTTTCAGAGACAATAGCGGGAATGAGAGACGCGCTCGGCTAGAGCAGCGAGAGAGTACGGTAGGGGTAGAGACGGGTCAGAGGGCAGAGCGCACGACTAACTGGTAGTGTGTGATTGTTGCAAACAAGCCTGCGGGAGAGAGAATAGCAATGCGACCTCCGACATTATCTGATACCCTACACTACTACCCCCGAGGAGACTACTCTTGTAACCTACTAGTATACTACCTCTTTCTACTGCGTAGTAACTTACTCATCGCTTGAGTATGGTGGTCATCACTCCAATTGGAAATGAGGACCCGGAATCGGTAGGCAAATGAAGCTCAGACCTTTGGAACAGCGTTTATATTTGAAACATATATGGAACACTTGTGATTTTTCCGTCAGAACATTAAGATTTTGAAGACGATTAACATTTTGATTTGTCTGTGAAATCATAGTGATTGTATTATGTTTGTAACCGGACATTTGTCTTTCATTACTGCATCACGAGAATAACAAAATTAATAGAGGGCGTGAAACATATTTGGTTTTCACAATTTGCCAAGTAGTGCAATGTTTCAAAGTGGGCGAAACACGATTTAAAGAGGGATATACTTTGGGGGCAGATTCAACTACCTACCATCCCATCCCTGAAAATCTCATCCCGATCAAAGACCACACACTTTTCTCCCGCCCACCTATTTGGTCCATTCGTGGATCGGCGTCATATCTATTTACAATAGCAATCCCCCGAAATCTGAACCCTTATGATCAGGAAAATAGATCAAACTGAATACTTTGCAGCTCTCGAGAGCGAAGAGAATGCACATGAAGCATGCCATCTTCCGTGCCGCCCAGATGGTGGTCCCGAAGGGAAAACGCACGGAACCCTTCGACTATCTACAGGTATTCGAAAGCCGATTTGGGTTACGATATTGGATTAATCGATAACATATATCGATTGAAAGGTTCGATCCTCTCCAATTCCTTTCGAGTGATCGTAATCAAATGAAGGATGAACGCGGCCAAACGCAGGATGAATGCCATGACATTTGTGCCGTAATGATTACAATAACGATGCCGTAACTGTTCATTTCACCATCATGGCACAAATGTCTTTAGCGCAGGTGTCTTTCACCCTGTCATTTCTTTCCCTTACAGAAGTATAAATGCCTCCCTCCGCCCGTTTTCCTGCTCATCATTTCCATTATACAAGTTGCTATCTACATCTACTACGTGATCGAGTCCGGAGAAGGAGTACAGGTATGAACTTGCCAGTAAGGCACTGTAAATACTGTAATTCGATTGCTGTAGTAATGTGCTTTGTCTGCGTGTGTGGTTTTTGTTGATAATAGGTACGCAGAAGGAGGCAGTATTGAAACTTGAAATTATCCAGATGGTTAATGAGTTTGTGAAGCATAACTCTGCCGGGTTTAGTCGGCCACATTTTGAAGTTGCGTATTTACAGGTGAACAAGCCTGTACCAATTCGTTCCCCACTGATCTTCGACCCGCACAAGAAGAACGAACTCTGGAGATATCTGACCTACTCACTCATCCATATTGGGTATGTCCTAAAGTAGGCAAATGGAACGCGGGATGAAAGGTAACGCGTTCATTCCGCCCGGTCGACCGCGTTCCATGGAACGTGGCGTTCGAGTGAACGCGAGAATCTCGCGTTCACATGAACGCGAGATTAAACATGCCATTCTAACTCCCTCATTCTTTTCTGAGCGGTTGTCTATGGTGGATGAGAGACGATCGCTTAAAGAGATTGGGGAAGTTAGAATTGAGTAGACCGCTCACGCCAATTGTTCAAGTGAACGGGAGACATGCATTCAAATTCATTCTTGGCGTTCACTTCGCGTACATTTCATGCAAAATAGTCGGTGGCGTTCATTCACGTTCATTTCCCCGCGTTCCATGTGCCTACTCTAGTATGTCCTATGGAGCAACATTATTATGCTTTATTGAGCAAGGAGCAACTAAGTCATCGAAGAATCAATACTGTAATTTTCAAATATCTGTCGTGAAACATACATTCTCCTGTTTTTCAAACACAACGGGAACGTTGTAGAGGTCTTATTCCGACTAAAAAAATTTACCCTTGAAACATATTCCATCCTGTGTGCAGCATCAACCACATCGTCTTCAATGTCCTCACTCAGCTCATGTTGGGTATTCCCCTCGAACTCGTCCACCAATGGAGAACTTTACTAGTGTATCTGGGAGGAATCATATCAGGTAGATTCAGATTATGGTAGCTTATTGATTGATTCCCAATACCGTAATCGATTCAATCTTTATTGACGCTACCACATGTTGAATTTGGTGGAATGTTAAGTAACCCTATCACCCTACGGTACCCTAATCAATCGTTTCAGGATCCCTTCTCGTCTCAGCTGTCGACCCCAGGGTCTATCTGGCGGGTGCTTCGGGTGGTGTCTACGCACTGTTGGCTGCTCATTTGGCGGAGTTGGTAAGCATTCTACCGTTTCTAACTTCTTGACCCTTCCGAAAAGCCTTCAGAAATAGAGATTCCAGGCTTCTTATGGATTTTTATCGAAATTTTATTGTGGAAAAACGATAGCTTTAAAGTGTTGCGAATCCATACTGATACTGTAGTATTATAAAATCCACGCAACTCCATCAGTTAGCAATAAAATTATTCCGTTGGTGCATATATGACACTAGTGAAACATAACTCAACCATGTCGTGTCGAGAGTGAACATTGACGATAATTACGCGCACGATGCACATTTCCACCATCCGCCAATTTTCTCGCAAGACTTATTGTGAGCTATTTTAAGAGTACGGTGCTTCAAGCGTCACACTAAATCCAGTAACTCTTTCAGATCATGAACTGGAACGAGATGGAATTCGCTCCAGTGAGAGCACTGGTCCTCTTCATTCTTCTTGCCTCTGATGCCGGAGTGGCCGTGTACCAACGATACTTCGTGGATCCCGGCGTTGATAAGGTGGGATTACGGTAGTCAAATCGATTCTTTTCCCTGGTTACGATAATTATTGATTGATTGCAGATCTCCTACGTCTCGCACATCGGTGGATTCGTAGCTGGCGTGCTTCTCGGTATCGTGCTGCTCAGGAACTTCAGAAAGCACTCGTTCGTTCTTTTGAATTTCCCGGACTACCGTAATCCCAAACATTCCAGGTGGGAGACGCGTGTCTGGTGGGCCGCTCTGGTCGCCTACATTATGTTCACAATTGTCTGTATTGTGCTGATATTCGCTCCTGAGATCTTCTAAAGATTCAAATTGCCCGAATTCCTTAAATACATTTCCTCAACGCTACGCCACATCCCATTTGCCTTATTCCGCTACGGGTTAGCTCCTTCTATCCGCTTGCATAATCACAATTTCTGTAAATAAACGTGCTGAAACCATTCCCTGCTTGTAAATAGGTTGTCTAGATCATCTATCGCTATGTACCGTAATAAATCAATAAAGATAAAGTCTGGCTACTGTGTCTGCCTATTTGAGCAAATGGAAGAGAATTACAATCACTGGGGAGCGATCGGATCAGGAGAATGAGTTCAGATGACTTACAATTAGGTTTCAGTATTTGGTGGTATGTATTAGCATTTGTCAATCATAATAAAACATTTAATTTTGTATGCCATATGTTTGAAAGATCAATTCCAAAGAATTCAAATAACACGTGTTCTGTGAGAAAGTAGATATGGGTCTGGTACCGGAAAAGTCAGAATTTTTTTTAAAATCCCATAAAATAATCTTATATTATACTAAGTAAAATAAAATTTTTCGAGGTATCAGACCATCTTTATATACCGTATTTCTCGAGACATCGACTTCTGAACTTTTTATTTATAGGATTTACTCAAAAACTCATAACTCCTTTCAAACTTAACCATATGAGCCCAATTTTTTCCACTACCCGGGTGGTCCATGCACCCTCAAAACAAGAACCTAACATGGCCATAGCCATACGTCAAAGACAATGGCAACAATATTCTCATTTTTGAGGGATGCCACTTTATCAGGTAAATTAACATAACAATTTTGGGTCTCACTAATACTGGCCGATTTTTTTCCAGATTAATATTTTGCACTCTATTTCCTACATTTTGAACACCCCGCCGACTTCTAAGGCCTAGGCAAACAAAAGTTATGAATTTCTGAATTTCGCCGATTCGACTAAAATGATCAAATCACCGATATTTCGACGTTTGTATTTCGTTGAAAAAGCCGTTTCAGACAAACTTCCTTCACAAAAGTTTCTTGTATTGATGTCCTCTTTCAATTTTGGTACTAAAAAGTGGGGGTCATGTCAGTGACTGAAAATCCGTTTTTAGTAGCCGGAAAATCGAGTGGCAAAATGACCCAAAAATCACTACCGATGACCTATGACTTTTAGTGTCAATTCTGAAAGAGTATTTTTTGAGAAAATTTTTGGCGCCATGATGAGCTTCTGAAACCAACTTTGAACCGAGTTATGACCCTATGATTGATTTTTAGTAAACATCTAG
>JACMIF010004018.1:0-13205 GCA_014805445.1 Diplogasteroides magnus | reverse complement strand
GGCCCCCCACAAACACGCCCCCGACCCCCCGCCCCCCCCACCTCCCCGAACCCCCCCCCACCCCCGCGGGCCCCCACCCCCTTCCTCTACGTCCTCCGGGGGGGGGGGCGGCGTGACTGACTCCGTCTCATTCCAACCCCTCTCCTCGTCGGTCTCTAGTGATTGTTTAAAGTCTGCTTCTCGACCCTCTCCCCTGTCAGAGCACTCTGTCACTACCCCTGAGGCGCTGTCTGGGCTCTCTGGTCCCACCTCGATCTCTCCAAGCACCACATGTCTTGAGCAGGATTGAGCGAACGCGTTGGAAGCAGATGCAGCTCAGCTCTTATCTTATCCATCTTGAGCTTCTCGCCCTGACTATTGTTATTGATCCCCTCAGTGTTTTTGTTGTTGTAAATCATCGAACATGATCGGCTCAGTGGATTGAAACTAGCGTAAGCCCCTCGCAAACTCCATACGCTAACTAGGGTGTCGCATGCGAGTTGTTTAGTGCATTCGACGTTTCTCTACTCTCAGCGGAGCAGCTGTCCCCAAAATTCAGGGACAACCGCTCCGTTGAGAGTAGAGACACGTCGAATGCACTAAACGACTCGCATGCGACACCCTAACGCTAACCCGCTTTCTCCCCCTTGCATAGGGCATTTTGAACTGCTGTGCTTGTATAGTTGGACGGATGGTTCGCTGTTATCGTCCATCAACTGATGCAGTGTAGTCTAGATTGTGGCTGATACGGGTTGCTTGACCACTGCAGTCGATTCGTTTCCATCGAGTCACTGACATAGTACGAAATGGTAGACGCCAGCGACACCATCTACGCACCCCAAAATCTGATCACTGCAAATCTTTATCGGTCTCCATAACTGGTCACAGAGAAGCCGTTGGAGAGAATTGACACGTTTGCGACACATGTCTTAGGGTTCCTTATTAGAAATACCGGCCACTTCTCGTGGTACCATCTAAGGTCCGTAATAGCCCTCAAGTTAGTGTTAAACGCCCCCTTGTTTGACGTTAGGATTGCCTATTCATATTTGTCCCCCATCGACCGGCGTTTGATCTGGAAGCTTTCACACCTCAGACCTGCTGCCGCCTGCTTCCAGTTGCTTTTGTACTATGCTTTCCCCCGGGTGGATACCAACTCTACTCTTCTCTTTTGTTGTTATCACGTTCGACTGCCTACTCTCCAGGTTGTAAACCACTCAATCCTACAAATCGATTCCCTTGCACCCAATCACACGACAGAACAAGCCAATTTGTTTCGGTTCGTCCTTCGCCTGTCCGTCCTCCCATTCAGTTGTGGGATGATTCCTCGTTTTTTCTCTTCGTCCCACCACCACAAACTGTGCTCTGCATAGGGGAAAGCACGTGGCAATGCGTATTCCACAATGGGGTGGGTGGAAGAGGATATTTGTCTGACCGATCTTGCTGGAAGACTCTTGTGGTCGCATTCAGTGGCTTTAGTGCAATTGTCGTTCGTCTAATCTCCGCGGAGCTGTTGTCTCTCTCATCTGCAAGGCAACTGCTCCGCGGAGATTGGACGAATGACAATTGCACTAACAATAAAGTCACTGAATGCGACACCCTATGGAAGAGATAATGGATATACCCCGATAAGATATTTCCCCGATTTCTGGGAAATGCTCCTATGAATTCCTCGTGGATAACTCTATTCCACAATGTTTCACGAGATGCGTTTTCCTCTTTTCCACCCATTGTGGGCAATGCACTATGTGTGTATCAAGAGGAGTCTATTCAACCGGGGAATCGTCCCCGAATCCCCCATAGTTATACGCAGTGGAGTGATCTTCACGTCGACTCGCTGACTAGAGTGGCAGCTATGGCGATCCCGTCGGGATATTCATCGGAATATCACGTCGTTTATCATATCACTTTGGTTCTCCCAGCCATACCGGCGTCCCAATATCCGCCACCCTATCGCTGACCCCAATGTGATCAGTTTGAGATGATTGTTTGGATTAAAGACACGAACTCCATGTAAATTTTCTCCATATACATTTTCGTCCGTGTAGATCACTTGTTATTCTTGATAATTATCCCACCGCGTTCCGAGAACTTATTGTCTCGTTACGTTCGAATATCTATCCATAACGGTGAAATGCAAGTGTCAACTGCACCATTCTGGCGCAAGTGTCCATGGCACAGCTGCCTTTCTTCCTTCCCCATTCTTCTCGGTTGGATCACCCAATCGAATCTTGTTCTGTCTCTGGCTTTGTTTGCAAACAGAGGTGTTTTGGCGCCATTCGGCATAGGCACCGCACGCATCACGTGTGTAGCAGGCGTTCCTAAATCACTAAAAGGTGCATTTCTCATTCGTCTAATCTCCGCGGTGCTTTTACCTATAAAACCCAGACTCAACGCCTCCGCCGCGGAGGTTAGGCAAATGAGATTTTTTACCGTTTCAAAAACAGTAGGGTGTGACTCCAGGGAATCACCGCGGCCGAACTGCCACTGACATTCCATCCATTCCGCGTTTCTAATCACTCTTCCTGGTTGTTATTGAAACACTCGGGGTGTGATTTAGGGCGTGGCGCCTATTTATTCGCTCTTGATCAAGGATGCTTGAATTCACACATAGTAGAGATATTGGCCGAAACATCGATCCAGTTGCTTATTATCAAGTAGGTTTCCATTGTTATACTAGGCATTATGGTTGGCAGTTTGAATACTTTATGGGTTATATTTCACATGAAAGCATAACGCATATAATAGTCAAACTGCCAACCATACCATGCACCTACAATAACATGCATTTCAACCATAGCTGGCAACTTCACTGTCTTACTTGGGAAGTGAACAACTGAAAATTGTTCTGAAAGAAAGACTAGACTTCTCTCTTTCCCCCACTTCATTTCATCGCCTTTGTGACTTCCCTCCTCTGGGAGCATTTTCGCGCGCTTCGAATTTGTGGGGCCTAACTTACCCACGTCACTACTCTATTAGCTTGTCTGCCCCTAGAGTTGTTCAGAACAACTTGTTTCCTTTGAGACTCCTATATGTTGTTATTTGATGTTTTGTCATAGCGGTTTGAAGAAAAATAGTACATGCTTCCTTATTATGTAGACTGTTCTATAGTGGGAACACATCATGGAATATTTAACTTCCCCAATTTCGTCCGATCGGTCATCTATCAAAATGAGCGACGACTGCTCCGACGAGATGGGGGGGGGGGCTAGAAATTCCATGATGCGTTCCCCTATTCTGTCTATCGGATATTTGTATGAGCATTGACCGAGAGTAAGTTGTTGTGTTGCAGCGATCGCCGGATCCCTCAACAGGTGGACTAATCTTCCTGTCCCTCGACTCGAACACGGAGAGAGTGCGACAACAGAATCAGCTAGGAAGGTGAGGGGGAAATCGAGTGGCGAGCAACTGATTGCAAAGTAAAAAATAAACAGAGGGGGATGATAATGAAGGAGAAATCCGATAAGGATATGAATGGCCTGAATTGTTCACTGAATAGATCGGCATACCCGACACCCTAGAAAGGTATCCTCAATACACAATCGTCTCTGCTGTCTGATCGGGGAATTGCTACAGTTGAGTAGAGATCTGATGGGAGTATCAACAAGTATCGCTCCTGTTGTTCATGCTGGCTGCTGAAGATTCGTCGCAATGTGATGATATTGTCTTTCCAGGTCTCCATCCAAGATGCCCGCCCAACTCATCCATCCTGCACCCGATGATGAATCAGGTGAGAGTCCGTTCTGGAACAAAAATCGTGTTTTCTTAAATATCGGGTTTTGGAGTGGATGTACCTATGGACCTCATAACCAGATGACAGTGGATTGTTATTTATGGGTTGAGAGGTTGTGCCCTTCCCTAACAATTGAATTGTTGGAGTCTTGGTTTTCACAGTGAAAATTCAAAGGTACCAATTTCAGACTCGGACGAGCCCCTTCTCTCCGGCTCTGGCGTCGTCTCGCAAGAGTGTGCAGAAGATGTCATGGCTGCATGGAAGTCATGTGTGGACGAGTGGAGGGAGAAGGAGGACGGGTACGGTATTACAGAAATCAATCGATATCCACAGTACTCAATCGATACTTTGTGCCAAACGTAACCATGCAGAGTGATCCCAACGAAAATTTGTTCAGTTCTAGAGCAGGAAAATGAGAATTTTTTGATCTTAACGAATTTTGCAAGATGGTAGCGTGATTTTCTCACGATCATGCTCAAAAATCAATCGATATTTGGAAAGCGTCGCCCTCTTGATGTAGTGAATTGCAGAGCGAACCCGGAATCGCTCGCTGGCCTTATCAAGAACGGAGTGCCTGACGTGCTGAGGGGAGAGGTACGGTATCTTTCCAGTCGGGACCATCAAAAGCGTGAATTTTCAGGTCTGGCAACTGCTGGCCAAGGTGCACCTTGACACGGCGCTGAGGGAACAGTACTCAAGTCTCCTGGAGAAGGCAAGTCGTTGTGGGACCATAAAATGCTTGAATTGACTGACTTGCGCGCTTGTAATCTACAGTAATCTGACTTATTGATCGATTTTTTTAAATTGTGGAATGTATACAGTAGAGATTACGGAATTCATCGTTGCAGGAGTGCTCTGCCGATCAAGTCATTCTGCGGGACATACACAGGACGTTCCCGGCTCACGATTACTTCAAGGCCGCTGGAGGAGAGGGACAGGAAAAGCTGTACAGGATATCCAAGGTATTTTATCGTTCCGAGCCCTCCTCGATTCCGATTGACTGCCTCCGGAAGTTGTGCTGTTTAGGCGTACGCTCTGTACGATGAGGAAGTGTCGTACTGTCAGGGGCTGTCCTTCCTGGCCGCATCACTGCTACTGCATGTGAGTGTTGATGGGGGAGAAGGGCTGTTTTTGATTGTTCTACCCTTGCGGAACACTTTCTGACCTCTGACTGTTATCTCATTACTTCTGCATGGAGGAGACAACAAGGACGTACACCATATCCATTTTAGTGACCACTCCCCGGTTTAGCTCTCTCAATAGTTTCTCAGTGGATGGGAAGTGTCTCAACGTCCTAATGTCGTCGTTTCAGATGCCCGAAGATCTCGCCTTCTGCACTCTGGTCAAGATCATGTTTGATTATCAGTTGAGGTGAGCTTTTCTGAAGTTTGGTGCAAAAAACACCTATTTCGCCCTGAATGGTGTCGTGATTTGGTTGCGATCATGCTCATATATTGTTTCAGCACACCGATCTTGTCATAACTTGACCGTTGTTTGCAGAGATCAGTTCAAGCTGGGCTTCGACGCGTTGCACCTTCGCTTCTACCAGTTGAATCAGCTGATAAAGGACTACGAGCACGAACTGTCCGCCCATCTGGAGAAGACTGGAGTAGAGACACACATGTGAGTATTGGGGGGGGGGGTTTACGGTATTTGGCACGGGTTCAGAAGCTGTGTCAACGTGATGACTGTTCAGGTACGCCTCGCAATGGTTCCTGACGCTCTTCACTGCCAAGTTCCCCCTGCAGATGGTCTTCTTCATCATTGACCTCTTCCTCTCGCAGGTACGCGATGTGGTTTCTATTGTAAAACGGCAAAAACATTAATTTCTCATTCGTCCAATCTCTATGTGACGGTCGACTTCTCCTTGCAAGATACGATAAGCAAAATGAGCGTCGACGAATGACAAATGCGCTTTTTACCATTTTAGAAACCCTACTGCGAAACAGTAAGAGTACCCTCAGACCGTCCTGCTGTTGATATATCTATTCGAATACAACAATGCAACTATATGTTTAGGGTAAAAGAGAGAAAAAGAGTATAAGAGGGAATAGCAGTGCCGCCTGTACACACTCAAATGGCGTGTCCCCCATCACTGCAATGAATTGGCTCCATTCAGAGATGCGCTCATGTCACTGGGACATACCATCTGACTTACAATTTAGCAAGGTCCCCTAGCCCAGCGTCTTGACTATTTTGCTGTTACCACTTAACATTGAATGACGATCTTTCCGAGTCCTCCTAGTCACACTGTTCTCAAAATTTGCATTAACGTTTCTAAATCGGTAGTAAAGTGCATTTCTGATCCATCTCATCCACTCGGACGAATGAGAAATGTACTTTACTACCGATTTAGAAACCCTGTGTAATTCCCCCACTCCTCACGAATTGGCTGCCATTCAGGGAATGCCCACCATCTTCCACATTTCACTGGCCCTGCTGCGGGACTCTAAGAGGGATCTACTGCAGTTGGACTTTGAGGGCATCCTCAAGTACTTCAGAGTCACGCTGCCTAGAAGGTGAATAATCGATCAATTATTTATCTTTTATTTATTTATATGCTCCATCCGTTTGTAAACAATAAGCACAATACATTCGTGAATGGTGATGCATGTCCGTCGCAGCAGAAATTAATCAAGTTGATTGCCTGATTTCTTTTTGAAAGTGCAAAGTTCAGGTTAAAATTGACTTTCCACTTTCAAACACTTGAATGACTCAAATGGTCTGTGGAGGTCACCGTTACCGAATGTCTCTGTTAAAGAGGAAACTTATGTTCTTTACCAAAGCTCGCACCAGTACGCTCGTTCAAGGGAACAACTGCAGGGACATGTCAATAGAATAGAGGGTCGTTAGTGACGTTGCTCTGGGACACAGAGGGGCTGGAGCACTTTCTGCCATTTGAACACTTCACTATGCGCCTTTTGTTCTGACGTCTACACACATTTCCATTTTTGCCGAACTAGCATGCGTATATTCAGGTGATTTTCAACTATGATCTGCACATCTGATACAGATACATGGATACAGTTATGTTATGTTAGGGTGAAATCCCTAAGAGGGACAATAGTCCTGCCGGTTTAAAGTGCTAGGCCAATCTTGTAGGAGATAGTAGCAGTTTGGGACTCACGGACTAGCATATAAAACAGTGATAATGGTTGCGAAAACTGCTCGTAAAAATCTTATGACATTTCCTGTTGCAGATATCGAACGGAAGGCAACGCTCGCAGTCTCATTCAGAGGGCCGTCGAACTCAAGGTAGGCGAATCGATTTGCATGGGTTACGGTATCAATCTTCCAGTTGGGACCAGATTTAACATTTGAATTTGCAGATCAGTCACAAGCGACTGGCCAAGTATCAGGCGGACTACGTCGAGATGAAGGAGAGGGAAGCGGAGGCTGAGGATCCCACCAAGAGGCTGCAGGTAGGGGATTTATGAGTTAACGAACGATGGAACACGGGGAAGAGTACATTACGTAAGTAACCGTGGCAGGGCGACACGTTGAATTAGTCAATGGTTGACGTAAATCGGTTTGACGCATATGCTTGATCACCGAAGGACAGTGTGAGGTCATTTGATGTTGAATGTACATGAGATGAAGAAGACGAATACATGAAGAATGTTCTATCATCACCCAATCATTGAATGTCATTTCAGAGAGAGAACGACCGTCACTGCAAGACGATCATTCGACTGGAACAGGAGAATGATGACCTGGCACACGAGCTGGTGACCAGCAAGATTGAGCTGAGGAGGAAACTGGATACGGTAAGGGATCCTGAGCTAACCATTCTTAAATATCATTAAACATACAATACAATGCTCTATGACTTCAGGTTGAAGACGAGCTCGAGTCGTCGAAGAACGCTGTCGAGAGACTGACCAGAGGGAATTCTGAGTTGGCGGTGGGTATTGGCATCAGTTAGCTATTGATGTTCGAGAGAGAGAGAGAGAGAGAGATGGACAAGGGGGCGACGGTGGCACGAATGACATTTGCACAACACTCAAAAACCCATTGTAAAAAGTTGTGATGCTGTCATCCAATTGTGCATTTGTCGACCGTCACCCTTCTAGGCTATGCCATAAGTATCCCTGCGAAAGCGGGATAATAGTGAGGAGGAAGAAAATGACGCTTCCGGGACAAGAGAGATGAACCACTCTTATTACAGGAGCAGAACAGGAATCTGCAGCACGAGTCGGAGCAGCTGAAGGAGATGTGCAGGAGGGAGGTGAGAGGGGGAAATGGATGGACTGGTCATTAGGGAACGTATTTTCGGAAATTCTAATCGCCCCAATCTCGTCGAAACTTATGTTTATTTGTAGGTGGAGCGACTTGAAGTGGAAGGAGAGACGAAAGAGAGAGTGGCAAACGAGTACAAGGGATTCTTTGCACAACAGGTACGTCACACCTGGTCCTGGTTTCTTATTTGATATCTTTTTGTTATGGCCGATTCTTACCTCTGTTAGTTTCCCTGTTAGAGTCTGGCTATAAGCTGTGCGTAAGGAATGTATTTAGGCCAAGCGTGCTGAGCACGAGCGCGAGGAGTTCTCGAGGCAGAAGAAGGCTATTATGGTGAGTTAATGGGGGAAGACTTGAGTATCTTGGAACGGGAAACGTTAAGAACGCGACATTTTATATTTTCACATACTTTTTCTAAGATTTTGCCAAATGGGATATATTTCCAAATTGTCGTTTTCCTAAGTTTGGCCTTGGAGATCTGACAAGCAAACCATGAAGGATGTTCATGCATTTTTTTGCACATTTCTATCACACCAAGCTTTGTCACTATATCATATGTGCAGAGTGTTGCTAATTTTTCTTCAAAGTATTCATACTTTGCAGACTCGAATCTCGCAGTGCGACTCGTGCTGGTCGAGTATCAAGGAATGGGAGGCAAATAGGAGTCCAGCGAGGACACCATCCAATGAGGTACATCGCACATGCACCGGGTTTCAAAGAACTTGGACATATTGCGCAATCAATTGTTATATAATAATAATTGAACGTATTCCTAATGTAGCACATCACGTATTAATGCGCCATATCTTGGCATTTTGAAATAATTATGTTTTTGATGTTCATCCTTTCTTCTTTCCAGCTCGGAGTCTCCGATCTGCTCACGAAGTTGGAAGAGCGTGAGGCGCACGTTCGTGCGGTGGAACTAGAACTAGCACAGACCAAGCTGCTACTGGTTGAGGTACGTCCGTCGCACATGGGATCGGTTTCATTGTCGTAGAGTCTTGGGTCTCGTTCTCTCATTCAGTTCGTATTATTTTGACGTAGTTCCTTCTTTCAGGAGGGTTGTATTGGACATCCATTAGTCCTCTTTAGAAATCGAATGGAACAGTACCATCGTCTATAGAGCTTACTCTTTCCTATTCAGGAGCAGTGTCGTAATCAGGATCTCGCTCACCAAATGAATGCCTCAATGGTGGCAGCGGAGAGTGAAGGAAGGAAATGGCTCAAGAAGACGATGGCCAGTCTCAAGGTTCGTTTCGTTTTCCCTTTAAAAAAACTTATGAGTAGGAACGGAATCCAAGCAGAAGTGCACATTTCTGTCGTCTAATTCCTGCGGTTGTCCATCACGTGAGAGAGACAACCGCTATGAGTGAATTAGACGACCGAAACGTGCATTTCTGCTTGGATTCCGTTCCCTAATTACGAGATCAAAGTCCAAAAGTCAGCGATATTGTTTACTTGTTTCGGTGCTTTCCGCAAGGATGATTTCATTCCTTTGAGCGAATGTTTCACTCCTTTATATTCCGTTTCGTCGCACTTGTGAGGAGTACAAAGCTTCCACGGATTCGCTTACTGTAGTTTAGTGCCCCTCAAAGGAAAGAAAGGAAAATCCCCCGTCACATCTAGCCACCTCACTTTTCTCATTCCCCATAGACACCTGAAAAAGAAGGGGGGGGAATACAACCACACCTCATCCCGTCGAAAAGATTACGCAGAACCCGCAACCAAATTTAGTCGCTACAGTAACCGATCGGTTACTGTAGTCTGCTGATCGATGAGACAAAATCGGGGGAGCGGGGAGCAGAGAATCTGTGAGAGACACGATATTATTCCAGGATGTGCGATCGAACCTGAAGAATCACGAGAGGTCGAATTCTACAGTATCCGTGTCGGCAGGCGATCGATAAGCGATGCGAGACCCCGTCACCTTTGGACCAGCCCCCATAGACTGCATAGTACAACGTAACGGGAACGACTAGACACTACGAGAGAGTGGACCCTATTGACTGACATTATAGTGCCATGACCTTGAATTGACTGTGTTAGTGGCTTTTCAGATGATTTTACAATTACTGGGGAAGGAAATTCAGGCGACTTTTCATTCTCCTCTCTTATAAGATTACTGTAACAGAGACTCATGGTGTAGAACAACATGAGAAAGACAAAATTGTACAAAATGCTCGAATTTCCTTCCTTTTTTCTTTCACACTAACTGATGTCCCCCTGTGGTATCTCATGAACGGGTAATGATTACTGTAACATTCATGCATGTGTAAATTATTCGACGGCTGCTTTTTTTCTGTAAATATTTATATTATTATCCACGTGGGATGTAGCAGTAGCTGCTAGGATTTCTAAAACGGTAGTACAAGTACATTAGTATACAGTACCAAATGCATTCCTCATTCGTCTAATCCACTCGGAGCCGCTGTCTACAGCACGTAGCTCCGCGGAAATTAAACGAATGAGAAATGCAATTTACTACCGTTTTCTAAGGAAACCCTAGTAGCTGCTAGAAGGTAATTCACGTTCACTTACACTTTTCAAATGAATCAAATCATAATTGTCATGCGCAGAGTTTCCCCCCAATTGATTTCTTTCTCTTGTCCGCACTAACGACTGGTCATTATTGCAAATAATAAATAATTGTCGGCTAGATAAGGTGTATTGAGCAGGCAGAACATGATGCACAAAAGTTGAAAGATATTTGAGGTGAGGGGGGATGCAATACAGCGTGGTCATATAGACTCGAACCAAAGACCAATCGGCTTCACTCATTAAGAAAAATTTAAAAATGAAATCCATTACCGTATCCGACCGCTACCTTAACCTACCGTATCCAATCGTAATCTACCAAATTTTTCCAAAATGCTCCAAAAGGCCTAATTTTCACCCCATATAGGTAATTGACCACGAGGATTCCAAAAAAAAAATTTCGTCTACAGTATCCTACCGTAACCTACCGTAATCCACTAAAAACGCCAAAATTGCGTAAAAATGCCCAAAGACGACGGATAAAAGAAATATCCAGGGATAGACGCGAAGGGCGCGCGGAAAGGCAAGACCAGGGCATCGCCTTGTGAGGTCGATTTCAGCATAGTAAACAAACGCACAGTTCGAGTTATAATGCAAGCACAAGAGAGTACAGAGAAGTAAAGGGAATAATGATAACAATCCAATCGGCAGACCTTACCCTTCATTCTATATCGTGCTATTTTCGTATTAGGATTGCTCCGACGATACTGATTATAACTGTTATCTATGTAATTCAAGAGAATGTTGTATGTTTCGACGATGCTGCTATTAACGATTAATGATAATGCTGTAAGATTTGAGGACGTCGGTTCCAGTATCTCTGCTAAAAAACGCCGTGTGCTTGATCATGGGAACTAAAATCTCAGGTACACAAGACAATAATATGGAGTTCAAAGCAAAAATAATATTTGTTTGTTATTCGTCTAATCCCAGCTAGCTTGTCTATTCTAGCAAGAAGTAGTAGGCCATTCAATGGAGATTAGACGTATGAGAAACGCAATTTGCTGCTATTTTAGAAATGCTAGTATTTACAGCTATCTGTAACGAAATGATATGTTGATTAATTTGCTACGTGTAGTATTAACTAGACAGCGTGCCGAAAAGTGGAACATCCGACTATTGCAGCGCATCAATATCGCGCACATTCGTGAAATCGCGACGCGTCCCCTTGAAGGCACAGTGGGACGCGTCGCGGTTTCACGAATGTGCGCGATATTGATGCGCTGCAATAGTCGGATGTTCCACTTTTCGGCACGCTGTGTTCACTCATTTGTGTTTGCAGTGCCCATTCCTCCTCCTTCTCTCTCATACGATTTCACGGAGTCTTCCTTCAGTGTCCGCTCCCCACATACACAGTCTAACTAACACGCACCTTCTACTCCTAGAAGATATTCTTACTGCGGCGTTCGTTAACCGTGATCTGACTATTATCACTACTCTCCCCGAAATACACGACTCATTGAGGCATAATTTTGCCATAAAAAAACGGAGCGACTCAGCAGCAGAAACTGTACCGCCTTCAACGTTGGAGTGCTGGATGAGGATCAGTTGGAAGTTCTACGTCAATACTTTTCAAATGGATTAAACGGAGAATTTGTGATCATACCTTCATGGGAGAGGAGGAATGAAGTTAATCAGCAGAGAATTATCCATCACACTCATCAACCCCCAGTGGATGTCCAAGATGAGTAATTGGCATTGCACTGTGACGGAGAATGTCTCGTCTGGATTAATCCCCCTATGGACAGGAAGGATACGTGCAAGACAATTGTAGAGTATCGTATAATACGTCTTCGTGAGGATGAACAAGTGGAAGAAGAATGCCTGAAAATTCCATAGACCGTGTGTTTAACCGATCTTTTCTTTCTTTTTAAAAAAACGGTAGCACAAGTACATTACAGGACAGTACAAAGTACATTCATCTAATCCACTCGGAGCGGTTGTCTACAGCACGTAGAGACAACAGCTCCGAGGAAATTAAACGAATGGGGAATGCACTTTACTACCGTTTTCTAAGGAAACCCTGGTAGCTGCTAGAAGGTAATGCACGTTCACGTACACTTTTCAAATGAATCAAATCATAATTGTCATACGCAGAGTTTTCCCGCAATTGATTTATTTCTCTTGTCCGCACTAACAACAGGTCATTATTGCAAACAATAAATAATTGTCGGCTAGATGTGGAATATGACACACAAAAGTTGAAAGGACATGAGTGTTTGAGATTGCGAGACAAGCAGTTATTATCAGGCATAAGTGATGAGGTTACGGTAATTCGAGGTAAGAGAAGGGGTAGTACAATTGGATCAACGACGGTTCAATTAGTTGCAGTGCCTTTTCTCATGGAATCGATGTAGGCGTTGATGAGCCTATCTGAGGCGAAGACGCTGAGAATGTTATTTTTTATATTCTGGACATATTCTTCTTCTCTTCTATTCTTCTTTTTATTCCTCAAAGCCATTCTAATCATACAATTTCCACTACTTAGTCATTTCCCTAAAGTTGTCGCCACCTAAATATTTGCAAAGGACAAGTGAGGACACGACCATTTAACAATTCAAATGACATTTGGCACGCATTCGTCTGCATGATGCGTATAAAAGGCCGGTCAGTCCCTCTCCCCTCATTCTCACATCGTCACTCATCATGGATAGGTCGGCCTACGCTGGAGCGCCCAACAACGGAGGAGTCTCTGGATACGCTGGAGGAGGAGGATACGGAG